>LOEQ01008065.1:14796-27548 GCA_001685075.1 Bramus lutescens
TGGAGCCTGCTCCTCCCAGGAGGTTTTGTTTGGATTTGCATTCCAACCCATGGGATGGGGTCTTGAGGGCCCTGGGAGCGGTGGAGTATGGGGGTGGCTCCTTCCTCTTTCCGTTAATGGCAGTCTCTTCAGCCGGGCCACCTGTTTGTTCAACCTGCTCTACACAGGTCCCCTGCATGCCCCTCTTTCCCTCTTCCTCCCAGGGAGATAGTATTTCTGTCACATCCTCTTTTGGCCCAGACCCAGCCTGACCAACACCAATAATAAACATTTCATAGATGAGCATTTCACTTTTGAAGTGAAACCTCACTTCTGCCAGTTATCAATGGTTCCAAGTCCTGGGTTTGCTGGGACAGAAGAGAACTGGTCCTTGTTCTGTTAACCTAACTGGTCCTCAGAGATGGAGCCAGTCCTCTGTAGACCTCAGCATTTCTCCTTGGAGAGGGGACCAGAAAGAGAGGCTTAGAATGTCACATGAGAGGAATCACCTGAGGGGTGTGCCTTCCTCCTCATGAGTTAGGATTTCCAAAGCCACAATTTGACTTTTCCACTGGGAAGAACCTGGGATAAGGATCTCAGGACATAGGTATGGAGCAACAAATGCTTTTGGGGTTCAGTACAATTGCTCATTCACTGGGATGCTGAGCCTGTTTCTGTCTGAACACATCCTGTCTTGATCCTGGGGGTTAGGGGAGGGGAAGATGCTGTAAGGAAACCGGTTAGTCAATGTTGTCTTAATATTGTTGACAATTCTGTAAAGTTCCTTTTTATGACTATTTCTGTTTAAGCTATTTCACCTTTTGTTTTGAAATCCTTCCCTTTTAAGGAGAAAATGTGACATTGTGAAAATGCTTGTAAGAAAGCCCCTCCTCCCCTTTTTCCTTTTAATGACAAATCTAGGTGATTAAGGTTGTGAATTTTTATTTTCGCTTTGTTTTTAATGAGCATTTGTCTTTCAGAATAGGATTGTGTGATAATGTTTAAATGGCAAAAACAAAACATGATTTTGTGCAATTAACAAAGCTACTGCAAGAAAAAAGAAAAATAAAACATTTCTTGGTACCACAGCTGTACCACTTGTGCCAGAGCGCTTTGGGGACCTTGCGTGGGAGTCAAAGGGCATCCATGCCCAGGCTTCCTTTCAATGTCAGCCCGGCTGAGTCCTCCTGTGTCCCTGCTGGGCGGGCGCCACCTGGCGGAACAATACAGAAAGCGCAGTGAGGGACGGCTCCGCTGGCCAATCAGTAAGCAATAGAGATTGGTTGGTTGGCGTAGCGTTCCGCCCCCGTTGAAGAACTGGGGTTAAGAAGGACGGATGGGCAGTGATGGGATCCGGAGCGGTAGCTGATCGTGTGCGGCGTCACTGGGTTGGGGGTGGAGCTTGCTCATCTGCCAATCAGTGACGGGGTGAGGAGAAGGGCCGGTACGGTGCACCAAGTTCCAGACTACAGACCTCAGAGACGGCGAGCAGCCGCGACGATGGCGACTGCAATGGCTGCGANTGGTGAGGCGCGGACGGTGGGTGGCGGGCGGCAGGGACGGGCGGGTTTGACGCCGCGCTGTCCGCAGGAGGAGGAGTTCCGCTGGTTGCTGAACGCTGAGGTGCACGCGGTGCTAAAACAGCTGCAGGACATCCTCAAGGTAAGTGCCGGTCACGGCCGACCTGCCATCCCTCTTTCTACTGGTCCCGCAACGGAGACTGCTGAGCGTGGTGGCGTTCAGGTACCAACGCTCTCAGAAGAGTTACAGTCCAGACGCAGGCAAGGTGACATGTATAAGTATGTGTGTGCAGCGAGGTATTAGACCCCAGGGTTAACATGAGGTCTTGAGTGAGGACTAACTTTGAAACAGTGACATTTCATCTATGAACTGGGTGATGGTGAATTTGTAATCCCAGCACTCGGGAGGGTGAAGCTAGAGAGAGGATCACGAGTTAGAAACTAGCCGTGGGCTACATAATGAAACACTGTCTCAAAACAAAAACTGATAACCCGAACTCTGAAGTATCCCCCACCCTGCAGTGTGATCTCAGCCAATTTACAACTGTGAGCAATCTTCCCTGACCCTAACCAGCTGGGCTCACAGAGCTATTGTGGAAATGAATAAACCATCTCACAAAATGCCTAGCACGGTGAACTAGGAAAGCATGTTGCTATGGCTCCCAACACCGTATCACAGTGCTCCAGTTAGCTGGGTACTGTGCCTCTCTGTTCTGTGTTCCTACCTGGCAGCTCCCGATACTCAGTCCATGGAACAAACAGGTCTGAGTTCACAGAGGCTTGAAGGCTTGGTAGGTAAAGGCAGAGGAGCCAAGTCAGGCCTGCCCACCTTGTCTTTTCCCTGGCTAATTTGGCAACATATCTGGGCCTCGTAACAGCACTAACCAGACTGGAGTGTTGGAACTGCCCTGTCTTCCACAGGAGGCCTCTCTCCGCTTCACTCTCCCAGGCCCCAGCACAGAGGGACCTACCAAGCAGGAGAACTTTATCCTGGGCAGCTGTGGGTAAGCTGGGTTGGGCAGGAACTTTGGGGAGGGCACTCTTGGAGTACCTGGGGGAGGAAATGTTTGTGGCACTATGAAGCAGCCTGCAGGGGAGGGGACAGTAGCAGATACCCCTCTGACTCCTGTGTGTTATAGCACAGACCAGGTGAAGGGTGTGCTGACTCTGCAAGGGGATGCCCTCAGCCAGGCGGTGAGTGCCCCCCCTCCCCCGGGCCCTGTTCGCTAACAGTGCTGCTGGTGATGAGGATGGTGTGGCCTCTTAGCTCTGCCACCAGCTAGCTGCATGACTCTGGGTAGGACCCTTGTGCTCTCTGGACCTGTTTCCTTGTATGTCTGTAACTTGACAGGCAACCCTAACACTACCTCATGAGACAGGCATAGATTCAACAAGGGACAAGAAGTGGGTGGCTTAGCCAGGTGGTGGGATGCACACCTTTAATCCCAGCACACCTTTAATGCCCAGGAGGCAGAGGCAGGTGGTTCTCTGTGAGTTTGAGGCCAGCTTGGTCTACAAGAGCTAGTTCCAGGACAGCCAGGACTGTAACACAGAAAAAACTCTTTGGGAGGGTGGGGAGGAGTGGGTGGCCTGACATCTGGACCCTATGAAATGGGAGTGTAGGCAGCCTGGCCCTGGACCAAAATTAAGTCAACATCTGAGCTATGGACTATGCAAGGCCTCAAGGCATGGGGGACAATCCCTGTCTGTGTTGATCTTACAACACTCCCTCCTCTTAAGACCTTCCCCTTTCTCAGCTGCTTTTCCCTTTCACTGCTTTGTGGGGCCTGAGTTCCTGTTTCTAGACATCGTGTCCACTTAACCCCCAAGTACATGGGCCCTCAGCCACTCATCTACTGGATTCCTGGCTCCAGGGGTTCAGGAAGGACAAGGGTACCTCTGCCTGCTTATCACACTCTGGCCCATAGGATGTGAACTTGAAGATGCCTCGGAACAACCAGCTGTTACACTTTGCCTTCCGGGAGGACAAGCAATGGAAGCTACAGCAGGTGAGGTCCATTGCCCAACCCTGGCTCAGGCCCCCTGGCAGGCCCAAGCAAAGGCCTCCCTGGGATTGCCTTTCATGGGGAAGTCTGGCTGTAGGGACTTTGTGACCACAGCAAAGACAGGAAGGAGACTGTTTGCTAGCAGAACTGCAATGGTGGTGCCTCGGGGCCCTAGTGTCTGCTCCACATGACGGATATGAAACTGGCCCTACCTTTGTAACTTTGACCACGTGAGGACAGCTGAAGGTCCCTTTGAATGCCACTTACTCCAAAGGGGCTTCCCAGTACCTGGGATCATACACAGGTCTCCTGCCTACCCATAGTAGGCATGAATACACACACCCTGATCTGAAGCTGGTCCCTACCGCAGGGCTTTTTCCTGTGTGTGCTGCTCTGTCTGGATCCTTACCCTTTCCTGCTTCTGTGGGGTTGGGGTTTTTTTGTTGTTTGGTTTTTTTGTGTTGGGGGCGGGGTTCGAGACAGTTTCTTTGTGTATCCCTAGCTGTCCTGAAGTTTCTCTGCCGCCCATGCTGGTCTTGAATGCAGAGATTCACCTGCCTCTGCATCCTGACCTGGGATTTAAGGCGTGTGCCACCACCACCCAATCCTGTGAGGTCTCTCCTATCCTTGCTTATTTCCTCCTTGAGCCCTGCAGGCTTATTTGTAGGTGTACTAGGGTTTGTCTGTGTCCAGCCGTTTGTGACACAGGGCCAAGAGCCGGTGTGCCTTGGCAGTCAGGATTATCCAGGGCCTGGTCATCCAGCTTCAAAGACTACACAGCTCTGGAGGGTATTGTGACCATAGGTGATACTACTTTCTCCTGAGAGGTTAGCCCATCAAGTGGGGTCCTGTGTTATGGGATCAGGCTGAGAACTCAGAAATGAGGCTACCCTGAAACTAATAGACCTTGGTTATGTGGGTGGTGGGGGCTATTCCCAGATCCAGGATGCCAGAAACCACGTGAGCCAAGCCATTTACCTCCTGGCAAACCGGGATGAGAGCTACCAGTTCAAGACAGGAGCTGAGGTCCTCAAGGTGACTCCTGTTGTCCCTCCCCCTTACTCCAAACAATGCCAGCCCCATGTCCCCAGGCTTCACTAGAAGCTGCCCTTTTCCCAGTCATTGCTCCTGGGTCTGGCCACAGTTATTGGCTGATAACCTGGATTGCAGTATCAGGCCTTGTTCCAGTCCCCAGACCTCGATGTGAGATGTGCAACCTTAAGTTCTTTGCTACTGTGAGCCCCCATTTGCTCCCATGTTAAAAACTCACCTGGTGAAGTGCCCTGTTTCCCCATATCTACCTGTTAGTATTGCAGTGGGAGTGGCAGTAAAATCCTGTTACAGAACAAGGCCACATGGTATGTGAGGAGAGCTGTCAGATGCCCAGGACTCTAGCTTTTTCTCTAAACCCCAGGTAATAGACCCTCAGAATGGCAAGCACCCCTACTGGGGTTACAGAGTTTAGGCCTGGGAACAATAGTCACCTGGCAGGAGTAGAAGCTACAGATATTGCTCACTGATGCTAGGGGGTGGGACACAAGGGACCCCAGCTGCTACGGCTCAAGTAGCAGTGATGACCTGCCCCTTCCCAGCTCATGGATGCTGTGATGCTGCAGCTCACCCGAGCCAGAAACCGACTCACTACCCCAGCCACCCTCACCCTGCCTGAGATTGCTGCCAGCGGCCTCACGGTTAGTACCTCAGATAGCCTCTGCCCAAGAGCGACGTCCCTCCTGAGAAGCACAACCAGTGGGAGTTCTGTGCCTGGACAGTTTTCTGGGTTCAGTTCTTGGCTCCCAATTATGTTAACCCAGTTTTCAGCCAGTGGCTTCCAACCTAGCAACACATGGAGATTATGGAGACAGGTGGGGAGCCNCAGGTGGGGAGCCTCTAATGCCCCAGCCTATGGAGAAGCACCTGGGGATAGGGCTGGGGCTCCCCCATAAGATAATTCATACCCTGTAGTGGTACAGCCTAAAGTGGGAGAGGGCCTTATTCCTCCTCCCCCCTCCCATTTCCTCCCTCCCCCAGCGGATGTTTGCGCCTACCCTACCCTCTGACCTGCTGGTCAATGTCTACATCAACCTCAACAAGCTATGTCTCACCGTGTACCAGCTGCATGCCCTGCAGCCCACTGCCACTAAGGTAAAGTTCTCCCCGCCTCTCAATGCCCCCACACCAACCCTGCTAAGAGCTCTCCACCCTGACCTCACGGACTCTGCTGCTTCTGCCTAGAACTTCCGCCCCTCTGGAGGTGCAGTGCTCCACAGCCCTGGGGCCATGTTGTAAGTACACAGGAAGATGTCCTAGAGCCCTTTCCCTCCCCTCTGCATCTGAGGTCCAGGCCTACCCTCAGGGATCCACTTGTCATTTCTCCCCAGTGAGTGGGGCTCCCAGCGCCTAGAGGTGAGCCATGTACACAAGGTAGAATGCGTGATTCCCTGGCTCAATGACGCCCTGGTGTACTTCACTGTCTCCCTGCAGCTCTGCCAGCAGCTCAAGGATAAGGTGTGTCCGGGCATCTGGGGCAGGGAAGGCCATTCAGGAGCCATGTCATACTTAAGTGCCCCCAAGTTGTAAAGCCCATTGGCAACATTTCCCAGACATGAGTCCCTTCTATAACATTGACATCGCACCTGGGTTCTGGGGGGTATAGCACCCCACTGACCATACCCCCTGAAGCCAAACCTGTTTTTGACCACACCCTCTGCAGATCTCTGTGTTTTCCAGTTACTGGAGCTCCCGGCCCTTCTGAGCAAGCGCCTGCCGGAGTCCTCCTCCCAGGAGGGTGGCCCTGACCTGGAGTCCCTTTCCCCAACACATACCCCTGTAATGCCTATCACTGCCAGGCTCTCCCTCCTCACCACCCTGGGACACATTTGCACTGCTGGAAGCAAACATTAGAGGCACCTAGAGAAAGCGGTGCTGGCCTGGTTGTTATGATGGGGGAGGGCAGTCAAGTAGGTGGGCTGAGGTGTGGCCATGGTCCTAACCCTGCCTTTCTGGACACTCTGGGAACCTTTGGACTAAGGGTGGGGCCAGGGCTCTCCTCTTTCCCACTCTCTCAGCTCCCATTAGAAGGATGGGGGTTGACACTGAGCTGTGATGTGCAGGGAGGAAGAGGGACCCAGGCAGCGGCAGGTAGCCTGTGAATAAGCTGCAGTGCTGCAATGTTTGTCCTGTGACCTCAGCCCACCTCTAAGAAATAAAGGTCAGCTTTTGGCTGGAGCGCTGTTGTCTGTCTCTGCTTAATGGGACTAGGTTGAAGGACCCTGGCTGATCAGTGGCCTCCCATGTTCCATCACCTGGTTTCCCCCACTCAACACCATGTCAAGGCCCCTTGAAGTAGAGTCTGACCTGGGATTTGCTATCCTGCCTGAGTCCCTTTAGTGCTGGCATCACAGCCTGTGCCCAGGCAGAACACACATTTGAGAAAGGGACCCCTGGCTGCAGAGTGGCCCTGTGGAATAGTGACAAATGTCAGCCTGGGAGTTCAGGCCCTGAGTCCAAGACAGAGCCACATAGGCATCAGCCACCACACGGTCCATGGAGGGTTAGAACACAGTCCAGACTCAGGCTTTGGCAAAATTGGCTTTGTTACTGTCATCCAGCAGGACCCATGCCAAGATCTAGCATTAAGGTTCCAGTGCCAAGTTATCCACACCCTTGGGCTTTTCCTGCAAGAGAGACAGAGAAGCCCTGTGGGTAACACTCCGAAGCTCTGCCTAAACCCTCTGCAGAAGAGCCTGCCCCAGCCTGTCCCACTTAAGAGGCTGCTACAGGAGCTCTCCTTCCTGAGTGGCACTCCTTCCCAGGCTTACCTTCCCAGGGCTCACCTTCCGGGGTCTGGGGGAGGTGGTGCAGCAACAGCAGCAGCAGCAGTGAACAATAACCAGTAACAACAACAACACCACAGTGCCTGGGGACCAGACAGACAGGCATCCAGATGTGGCCCTGTCCCAACACCAGGGTAGAGCCTGCGATCAGGAGCCACACTCACCCACAAACGTGAGAAAGACCACAAAGGCCGCGATGTCCCAATCAGACTGGAACAACTGGTGGCTCTTCAGCCTCCCCAGTACTTCCTCTGCAGTGGCCTCCAACTCCTGCTTCAACTCATCAGCTGACTGTCCCATCTTGGCTACCTGCCCCAGCCCCCCAAAGCACCACCTCAGTCCAGGCCTCTCTCAAGTCATCCACAACCTCCTAGACCATACCCTAGGAAGACCCTGCCTTCTTCCCTGTGAGCCCTCCAGCCTACTCCTGCTCCCTCTGCTCCTGACCCAGCACCCCCTCCCTTCTCTGTCACCCCTCTCTCCACCATCTCCTTCCAGACCTGCTGGCTCCCTTTTCTCCGCTGGACCTTAGCGCCCCACCCCCACCCCACTGACCCTTACCTGGCAGCCTCTACTCACCCACCATCCCTTTACCTTCTCTCTCCCTAACCAGGCCTCTTCCAGTGCCCCACCTGCCTCTGGTGGTGCCCTCTACCACAAACCAGGTAAGCCCAGGGGCCTGGAAAATTAACACTACTTCCTGCTTCCGGATCCACACCACCTGAAACCTTAGCAACCAGCTCCGCCCTCCTCTCGGGCCAGCTGAGGGTGTAGAACAGGCAAAGGCCAGGACCCAGCTGACTGCAGGGGCTGGGGAAGAAAGTCACAGGCTGTCAGTTGCTCTGTACCTCCTATTCTCAGTATCCCAGATGTCTTCGTTACTTTTTCTGTTGCTTTGACAAAACACCATGACTAAGGCAACTTCTGAAAGAAAGCATTTAATGGGAACTCAAAGTTTCAGAAGTTAGAGTCCGTAAGGGCCTGGGGCCCTTGCTCTTGGAACCTCTGAACTTCCCCAGTGAAAGCAAGCAGAGTGAGCTCTCCCGTTTTCTTGGCACCTGAGGGTCCAGATGCTATGCTCTCAGCCTAGATACGTGTGACCATAAGACAACTTATTTCTTCTTTCTTTTTTTTCTTATTTTTGTGTGGGGGGTAGGGTTCAAGACAGGGTGTTCCTATGTAGCCCTGTCTGTCCTGGAACTCAATCTGGTCTCAAACTCACAGAGATACACCTGCCTCTGCCTCCTGAGTGCTGAGATGAAAGGTGTGCGCCACCACCGCCCGATTGCCATTTTTCTAAGCTTTATTTATTTTATGTATACTAGTGCTCTTTAAGCATGTATACCTGCATCTCAGAAGAGAGCATCAGACCCCATTATAGGTGGTTGTGAGCCACCACATGGTTGCTGGGAATTGAACTCTGGACCTCTGGGAGAACAGCCAGTGCTCTTAACCACTGAGCCATCTCTCCAGCCCTGACAATGTCTTAGTCATGTGACTCTTAACTGTTTGCAGACTGGTTCCAATATTGGGCCCCTCACTCTCACCGTACACAGCACACACCTGCCCTGGCTCAGTCATGGAGTGATCCAAAAGACATAACCTCACTCTTCCCACTTTTCCAGATGTGCAAACTGGGGACTGGGAACAGAGTGCAATTGGTAAAGGGCCTGGTGTGTGCAAGGCCTTGGACTTGGTCCCCAGCACCACCTGAACTGGGCTTGTAAAAAAGACCAGAAGTTCAAGGTTATCCTCAGCTACATAATAAGTTTGAAGCTAGGCTGAGCTACGTGAGATCCCCCCGTTTCAGAAAAGAATTGGGGCCAGGCAGTGACAGTACACACCAGAACTCAGGAGGCAGAGTCAGGCAGCTCTCTGTAGGTTCGAGGTCAGCCTCATCTCCAGGGTGAGCTCCAGGACAGCTAAAGCTACATGGTGAAACCCTGTCTCAAAATTTTTTTAAGAAAAATTGGGAGGCTGTCAAGATGGCTCAACAGGTAATAAATAAACAGTGCCTGCCAATAGGCTGAGTTCAGTCCCTGGGACCCATGTGATAGGAGAAAAGTCTTCGTCAAGCTGTCTCCATATGCACACTGTGCCACATGGACACAGGCACACAGACAGTAAAATAAAAACACACAAACGGGCAACTAATGAAAGTCATATATATTCCTAATGGACTCACTTGTCACTGTGATGTGAAAACCACAAGCTCAGTGGCTCCAAAGAGAGCGTGCAGATCTTCCTGGCTATGTAGATCAGCCTCCAGTGTGGACTGGCTGGACTGGAGGGGATGCATAGCTCTGTGGCTCTAAAGAGAGCATGCAGATCCTCCTGGCTATGTAGATCAGCCTCCAGTGTGGACTGGCTGGACTGTGGAGGGGATGCATAGCTTTTGGTTTTTCTAGCCTATAAGAACCTGCCAATGTGTGAGTGTAGGCACATCTCGGATCCCTCTGTTTCAGCAGTCCTGCCTGTAAAACTGAACAGGAACAGCGTCGGCTTCCTCAGGTATTCATTCATTCATTCATTTTTTCATTCTGGAGAAAGGGTCTCTCTCTACACAGCCTTGGTTGTTTGTGGAACAAATGGAAATTCACCACTGGGGTTAAAGATGTGCACCACCAAACACCTAGCCCCAGGATGCGGGAATTCCCCCATGGAATTGCCCCATGGAGCTGTCTCAGAACAGCGGGATGCTGCGCTAAGTTGCTTGTATTTCCTTGTGACAAAATAGCACAGGAAAACAAGAAAGGTAAGGTTGACTTTGGCTCGTGGTTTTAGTCCATGGTAGCAATGTCTGTCCTAATCAGGGTTTCTATTGCTGTGCTGGAACATCATAACCAAAACAACTTGGGGAGGAAAGGGTTTATTTGGCTTACATACCCTGAATCACAGTCCACTGAGGGAAGCCAAAGCAAAAACTCAAACAGGACAGGAACCTGGAGGCAGGAGCTGATGCAGAGACCACGGGGATGCTGCTTACTGACTTGCTCCTCATTGCTTGCTCCCCTGGTTTCTTCTAGAATACAAGACCAGCAGCCCAGGAATGGCACCACCCACAATGGGCTGGGCCCTCCCCCACCAAACACTAATTAGTATGGGCTTGCCTGCAGCCCAGTCTTGTGGAGGCAATTTCTCAGTTGAGGCTCCCTCCTCTCAGATGGCTCCCTGTGTCAAGAGGACATAAACATAGCCAGGACAAGGTGGAGAAGGAGCTCAAGGAGAAGTGGGCAGAAGAGGACTGAGCCAGCTGGAACTAGGACAGGAGAGGTGAGGACATGGGGTAGAGCAATAGTGTGTGCCTCTCGTCTACAGCTGGCCTAGCACACTGTCGTGCCTGTCCACCTACGGTCACCTGGGAGGAGCTGACCGGTGCTTACAACAGAGGCCTGAGCCCACACAGAGACATCTGTCCACCCCTCCGGACGCGCAAACCTCAGGGCTTGCTAATGTCAATGCCAGAAAACCGGTCTGAAAGGATCACGTGAGATGGGTTTGGATGAAAGAAGCCTGGAGCCCCAGAGATACCGGGAGGAGTGAGGAACGGTGACTGTAGCCTGAGGAGCTTGGGAGGCTGTGGGTTCCAACCTTTGCTGCCAGAAATAAAGACTAAGATGTCCTCAATTTTATTTATTTTTTTAATGTGTATGAGTGTTTTGTCTGCACGTATACCTTTGCACTATGTGTGTGCAGGCCAGAAGAGGGAGTTGGAAACCCAGAACTGGAGTTACATTTGGTTGAACCCCCACGTGGGTATTGCAATCAAACCCAAGTCCTCTCTGGAAGAGCAGCCAGTGCCCTTAACCACTGAGCCATCTCTCCAGCCCCAGATGTCCTCAATTTAATTGCAAGGAAAAGGTTAGAAATATTTTTTGCATTTATTGTTTATGAATGTATTTATTTGTTGTATGTGTGCATGTTGTTGGGAGCAACACATGCCACGGTGTGTGTTGGAGATCAGAGGACAGCTCATAGTAATAGGTTTCTTCTTTCCATGTTTGTGTAGATTTGGGGGATTGAACTCATAACATCAGGTTTGGCAGCAAGTACCTTGTGTTGGCTAGTTTTATGTCAACTTGATGCAAGCTAGAGTCATCAGAGAAAAGGGAGCCTCAACTGAGAAAAAAATGCCTCTAAGCCTGGTGGTGGTGTCATATCCCTCTGATCCCAGCAGGTGGATCTCTGTGAGTTTGAGGCCAGTCTCATCTACAAATTGAGTTCCAGGACAGCCAGAGCTGTTATACAGAGAAATCCTATCTTGAAAAATCAAAAATAAATAAAAATTAAAAAGCAGATAATAAGGCAGATTTCTGAGTTGGATGCCAGCCTGGTCTATAGAGCACCAGGACAGCCATGGCTACACAGAGAACCCTGTCTAAAAAAAAGAAAAGTAAGACTGGGCTATGGAGCCTGTTGTAGTGGCACACACCTTTACTTTCAGCACTCAGGAGGTAGAGGCAAGCAGATCTCTGTGAGTTCAAGACCAGCCTAGTCTACAGAGTGAGTTCCAGGACAGTTAAGGCTGTTACACAGAAAATTCTAATCTTGAAATACCACACACACACGCACACACACAGAGGTTGGACTGTAGCAAGCCTGTGGGGCATTTTGGTCTACAGAGTGAGTTCCAGGACAGTTAAAATTCTTGTCTTGAAAAACCACACATGCACACGCACACGCACACACACACACACACACACGTTGGACAATAGGCAAGCCCGTGGGGCATTTTGGTCTACAGAGTGAGTTCCAGGACAGTTAAGGCTGTTACACAGAAAACTCTTGTCTTGAAAACACACACACACACACACACACACACTCACAGAGGTTGGACTGTAGGCAAGCCTGTGGGGCATTTTTGTCTACAGAGTTCCAAGACAGCTAAGGCTGTTACACAGAAAAACCTTGTCTTGAAAAACCGCACACAGAGAGACAGACACACACAGAGAGGTTGGACTGTGAGGCATTTTCTTAATTAGTGGTTGATGAAGGAGGACCTAGCCTACTGTGGGTGGTGCCACCCCTGGGCTGGTGGTCCGGTAAGCATCCTCCATGGCCTCTGTATCAGCTCCTTCCCTGCTTGAGTTCTGATATCCTTTGACAATAAACTGTGATGTGGAAGCTTAAACCAAATAAACCCTTTCTTCCCTAGCTTGTTTTTGTCATGGTGTTTCATGACAGCTTTACCCTCTGAGCCATCATACCAGCCTAGAAATCCTGGGTTAAACCCAACACAGTCAACCACTCTTGTAGCCTCTCTATGTGTAAACTTTGCTGGTTGGTAACCCGCAGCAATCCAAAGGCCAACAGGTCTTACACAGGCACTCCTATGCTGAAGCTCCGCCCCTTCCCATCTCTCTCCCTCTCTCTCTCCCTCTCTCTCCCTCCCTCCCCCTCTCTCTCTATCT
>LOEQ01008066.1:0-22719 GCA_001685075.1 Bramus lutescens
TAGGAATATCCTTCTTTAGGTTGGGAAAGTTTTCTTCTATAATTTTGTTGAATATATTTTCTGGGGCTTTGAACTGTAATTCTTTTCCTTCTTCTATCTCTATTATTCTTAGGTTTGGTCTTTTCATGGTGTTCCAGATTTCCTGGATGTTTTGTGCTAAGAATTTATTGGATTTGTTATTTTCTATAATCAATGAGTTCATTTCCTTGTTGCATAATCTTTGGAATCTGGTGTTGTCATGTTGCCTTTCAGGTTGTTGGAGGAATTCTTGCTTTGACGCCTTCCCATCTCTTCCTTCAAACTGAGCCAGGACAGTCTTGGTGTCTTGGTCCAATCTATTCTGTGACTGACTCTGGGTGAATCTCCCCAGTGCAGGAGCAGGAACTGTTCCCCTCTGGGTGGATAGCCTCAGGGCAGGAGTAGGCACTGTTCCTGGGGCAAGGACTGGTCTGAAAGGTTGTCCTTAGCTCAGGGACAGGATTCTTGGAGGTCGAAGGGCCCCGCAGACAAAAGGGTGAACTTGGGGGGAGGGTCGGGTCGTGCGGAGCCCAGAAGCCCCTGCAGCAGGAGCTGGAGATGCCCTGCACTCCCCTCCAGCTGGGCTGATGCACACTCACCCCTCAGGGTGGGTAGCCTCAGTGCAGGAGCAGGAACTGTTCCTGGGCCAAGGACCTCGCAGACAATAGGGCAGGCTTGGGGGGGCGGGGTTCAGGGATTTGTGGAACGAAGCCCCTGCAGCAGAAGCTGAAGGGGCCCAGTGCTCTTTTCCGGGATGTTCCGCCCCGCCCAGGGATGGCACCCACTTACTGGTACACACACACAATTCTTAAATTAGCTTATAAAACAATGTTTTCCTATGGCTTTTTTTCAAAAACTTTTCATGTTATTTATCCGGCTTTCTCCTTCTTCCTATCCTCCATTTTCCCCTTTCCATCTTCATAGCACCTTTGCCTATTGCAAACATACCATATCTTCATCTTCACCTTGAAATGCTACTCCCTTCTCTTTAAGGCGTCTGTCCTCTATGTCACCATATTCATCCTGCCATCTCATATCTAACCTACTTCTAATTTGCTTTAGAAGGCCTCACTTCAACATTAATCTCATCACAACAAAACCCTTTTTATAACTCTGCCCCCTTTTCTCATTGAGTGTCTGTAGGAACACATAGAAAGCATGCCATGCTTTTTAATAGAACACGCATGCATACGCACGCACACACACACACTATATGAATATGCCCATGTCTCTATCATCTTTGTATTCTAACAGTGAAGGGAATGTTCCAAATCACCATTAAATGTGGAGATTTTCGAGCAGTAGTTGGTGTGATTTTACTAGCTCACATCTGTGTTTTAAAGTCTAATTTCCCTTTCAACTCCATAGGCACAAATATATTCAGTAGTGAAAACAGATGGTGTACAAATATTTTATTCTATATTATGCTGTTACCTCAGTCTAATCATGAGTTTGAGAAGAATTAAGATTGTAATTTAATCAAAGGGAAATTAACAAGAGGATTCATTCTTCCTGGAACCTGGTAACTTAGTTCCTATCAATACACTTTTGATGTGTTACTGAGTATCAGTCCTTGATAATGACATTAGTATGCTATGAAGAAATTCTGACCAAGTAATGCAATGTTTTTATTTTACATTTCTAATAATGAGTAAATATAATTAAAGAATCTTATTTTTTTAACAAAACTGATTTATACAACCAAACATTAAGACAACTTAGAAAGAAAGTACATATTTCAGTCAACGGTGAAGAACATCCACATACAGTAATCCTCTAAGACTAGGACGAGTGTTGGGCGTTCTTTTTGATGCCATAGCATGGTGATGGCACAGGATATTCATTCCTCAGGCATTTGTGAGAGAGGTGGAGCAAATTGTCAGTATATAAAATTGTAGCAGTGTAGTTACATTCAGTACATACTACTTGGTAATTATAGTAAATACACTCACTGCCAACTTATATACTGAGTATCCTTTACTTGTTTTCATGATTTTCTAATGTACTCCTACTTACTAGTAAATAGCATCCTAGTACATCTATGTTTACTGTGTCTCTGGACATCATGAGGATGTAACTAACCTCCACCATCTAACTTTGTGTCCTAATAATGATCTCCTAACAATTATAAAATTACTTAATTACACTTTCTCAGAGCATGTCCCTACTGTTAAACGGTCCACAACTGAAACAACTTGTAAAGCCTATATAATAATGTCCAATCGTCATTTATATATTTAGATACAGAAATGATATTCTACTTTATATTCAATTTATAGATGTAATAGTGTCTTTGTGTTTTCTATTGATGTGAAGAGACACCATGACCATGACAACTCTTATAATTGAAGTATTTAATTGGTGTAACTAGATTACAATTTCAGAGGTTCAGTCCATTATCTTCATGGTGGGGAACATGGCAGCATGCAGGCAAACGCAGTGCTGGAGCTGAGAGTGCTACATCTTAAAGGCAACAGTAAGTCAACTGTGACACTAGGCAGTATCCTGAGCATAGGAAACTCAAAGCCTGCCCCCAGAGTGACACACTTCCTCCAACAAGGCCACACCTCCTCTAACAAAGCCATGCCTCCTAATAGCATCCCGTCCTATGAGGTTATTGGGACCAATTACATTCAAACTACCACAAAGAGCAACCTCCCTAATAGTGGAAATTACTAGAAAACAGCACATTTATCCTGATATGACATCAGTTTCATGGGAATTAGTTGAAAGTTTTTTTAAACTTGCACATTGTATAATCAATCATTCTTCTTAGATTTTCCTGTTTCTCACTAAAATTAAAGGCTTGCCACATGACCTTTTCCCTAGAAAGATGTGAATTAAATGCTACTTACCTGAGAGAGCAAACTGAGAGTTTAAAGAAATGATTCTTCTCAAGTCAAGTGATTTTATTGGGAATGCTTTTATGAATTTGGAAAAAAATACTTCTTGTAGGAGCACATTTGAGGGGCTACTTTGAACACCATGGGTGAGTGCTTATGTATAGACACGAGGGTGAGACGCTACTCACATTGAGCATGAGTAAAAGCAGCTCACAGGAGCGTGAATGGGATTTTACTTGAAAGAGGATGAGTGAGAACCCATTGATGCTACATACCTTCAGTTCTTGGTCCAATATAGATGTAAATGTGACCCCTGGTAGAAACATTGTGATCCCCCAAATGTGCTAGAGAATGGGGCAAGGGGAGAAAGTATATTAAGATGGTCAATGTATCTTGATACATGCATACATGAAAACACTATAAAGTTCATTAATTCACAGAGTTTATATATATATAATAGAAAATAAACCAGTTTCTATAGATCTTTAGCTCACAATTTATTCCAAACTATGATACTCTTAACAACACAATTTTATAGTTCCTGAATCTATGAGTACAACTATGATTTCTTTAAGCATAAATTCCTTTAGTAAAAATATCTCTTCTGAATTTATGTCTCAATGTGATAGATAAGAAGTCATGCTTGCATAACCGAGGAATCCAAGATTTTTTTTTTTCCTGAAGTTTTGAAAATCCAATTTTGGGTGTCTAAAGTTTAGTATGAATTATTTCTTTCTCCTTTCATTTTTGCAGGAATAAATCCCAATTTCCACCATAATCCACCCACTATAAAAGTGATTGATCACATGCTGCTTAGGGCAAAGGTCAGGCACATAAGGAAATGAAAGGAAAGGGGAGGACACTTTTTTCCTCCCAGTCTTTTCCTTTTCTACTTCACATGGGCCGATAAAAAAAAAAAAACTAAGAAAGAAAGGAGATTGAGAAATGCTACTTCAATGCTAGCAAAGTAAGAAGATGGGAAAGCAAAAGCCTAACACATTAAAAACATCAGTGTTCTCCATTTGGCCATACTTTATTTTGAAGACTTTCAATAGAGTTGCCTTTTCTACATGGAGAACGTGAGAGGCCAAGAGTATAGCATTGGCTGCCCCCGCTATGATTGGATCTGAAGTAAGTCTGTGGTCTTGCAGTCATGCTAAGATCCTCCAGCTGGGTCTCTGAGGAGCTTTCTCTTTTAATGTCAGTCTTCTGGGTTTGCTTCTGTTAGGCGTGTTGCTAAGGATCCTCTCAAACATTGTGAACTCACACAATTCTGCTTCATCTTCCTGGAATTGCAGACACAGGCCACCACACCAGGCAGATTCTATTTTTGTTTCCTTTTTTAAAATCTACTTTGTTTCAGATTATATGTTTCTCTATTTGTGTGGGTGTGCTCCTGGGTGTATAGCACCTGCAGAGGATAGAGCTATGGGATCCCCTGGAAGTGGAACCATGTGATATGAATGCTAGAATCTAAACGTGGATCCTTTAGAAGAGTAGTATGTGCTCTTCTGAGCTATCTCTCCAGTCTCATGGACCCTGTTTTTGTTTGTTTTTCTTTTTTCAGCATCCAAAGTTTTTTTTTTTTAAAAAATACTGACTAACCAATAGAGTTAGTTTTTGTGGCTGCACCTTGCCTTTCAGCTTCTGGCATGCTCAAACTTCTGGCCTTTGGGTCATACTTAGGGTTTGCTGTGGTTGTGTGGGGTTACTGGGACCTTGCCAAAATTCCAGTACACATCCTGACACTTCTGAGGACCAGACTGGAACATAGTACCACAGCCCTTAGGAGACTCTGGGGTCAGACAATCCAAGCTAAGGATCTTGCTTTCCTCCTTTAGGATTCAATTTCAAACCTGGCTGCTCACTCTCAGGGCACACACCTTCAGTTTGGACACTTCCAGAGTCTGAATGTCATCTACGACCATCCCCACAAACAGCTATTTTCTTCTCTTCACTGGAAAGCGTAATCTCTCAGATCATCCAGGACAAGGACAGAGGTGGCCTGTCAGCGCAACTTTAAAGCACAACCTGATTGAAGGTAAGTTGGTTTGTCTGCCAGAAACCTGTACATTCTGACTAGCAGCCACAGGTAGACGTCCTGGCTCTTGCTGAGACTTTTGGTTCTTGTTGCAGTAAATGTCAATTTCCATGAATGTACAGACCCCCTCACACACACACACACTCACACATACCTGCCTACCACCCCTGATTGACCAAGTTGAGAATTCTGGACTCTTATTAACCGTGACAATTAGAAACATAATGATTATCAAAAAATTTCCATACACCCTTTGGACAATTGTGACAGTTAATGTTCACTGAACATGGCAGAATTTGCATTTGTGAGGGCATTTGTAGAGACCAGTGGCAACACATGTGAACATGTTGGCATGGGGAGACATTAATGCATGTGAAAACACGTATAGACTAGGTGGATGCATATATGCATAGGTACAGACTGAGGTAATGAATGGGAACATGTGGGCATAGAGTAGGAGTGATGTATGTGAACATGCATGTTTATTTAAAATAGGGAGTAATAAGTGTGTATTTAACTGTACACTACCAATAATGCGTGTGAGCAAGTGGATGTAGACAGGCAGTGATGCACGTGAACATGTCAGTAGTCACTTGGTTGAGGTTTATGAACACGCAGAGTCAGATTATGGTTGATATGCATGAACATTTATGTGTAGACTAAGGTGGATGAACCTTAAATGTAGGTATACATCATGTATTACACATGCAAACATGGGTATACATACTGGAGGAGATACATGTGAACATGAAGGTACAGATTTTGGAATGATGCATGTGAACACTTGCCCTCTTTCTACAAAAGTAAGCAGTCAAAGTTAATATACTTGGTGGTACTTAACAATAACAGATAACTAATATTTTTGAATTTTAAAAATAGGAAGTGAGTTGAAGAAATTAAATAACTTCCTATTAAGAGGTCCTGCTTTACAGATTATGAAATCATTGTTAAGTAAAATAGTCTAAAATGTTAAATAAATTTTTCAATTAATTATAACTATAATCAGTTAATTTTTAAATAAATTTTATAAATTTTTATAGCTGACCTTATAAAACAGTTAATTTAATAATCAACTAAAATTTTCATTTTGTAAAATATTATTTGAATAAAGTAGGTAGAATTTATTTTGATGCATTTAGTTGTCTGTCAGTATACAAGGGATTACTTTTCTAAAGAGGCCCAGCTAACAGTACATAAAAGCAGTCAGAAGCAAGCAGTGACATGTCTGCTGTCCCAGCAAACCAGAGGCTGAGAGGCAAGAGGACCCCACGTTTAGTGCCAGCCTGAAGTCCTCAGGGAGGCTCTGTATCAAACATAAAAATAAAGGAAAAGAGGTCTGGAATTTCTATAGCAACGGGTCGTAAACTGAGCAGTTCCAAATGGCATAGGAGTGTCTTCCCCCGGTCCTGAGGGCCAGGATTCTGAAAGCAGGGTTCATCATATTGTATCCCATACAAAACCTCCTCTGGCCCCTGGTCCTCACTGGCCCCTGGCCCTCCCTGGCCCCTGGCCCTCCCTGGCCCCTGGCCCTCACTGGCTTGCTCCACATACCACCTGGCTCTCATGTTCACAAAATCTCTCTGTTCAGTGTCTTTTCCTCTCCCTCTAGTGCCTACATTAAATTCAGGGAGATTTTGTCTCCATTCCCCTGCTGATTAGTTTTTTTTAATACATTTTATTAGAAGTTACAGCAAAATTTGAGAATTTTGTGCAAAATTTCAGAATTTTATACAGTGTGTTTGATCATGCTCATCTTCTCTTCCCTAATTCTCTCAGATCTACCTCCCTTCTCTTCTCACCCACCTTGTATCCTCTGCCCCCACCAAGGCCGGTTTTTACTACCCAACTATTCTCAGATGTTCCCTCCACTGGAAGCACAGTCACCTTACCAGAGGCTATATATGCTCTCAGAGAAATCTGCTCTTCTGTCTTCCCCTGCTGAAAACTGCCAATAGAGCCTTGGCTGGGGCTCAAACCTAATCCCCAACTTGTATCTCCATGCTTGGATTTTGCCTCGTTTAAACTTGCATAGGTCTTGTGTGTGGTTCATACATGTTGTAAGTTTGTATGTCCAACTTCCCTGCTGTGTCACAAAACATAGTTTTGTTGCAGTCATCCACCACCTCTGGCTCATATATTCTTTCTGCCATTCTTCCACAATGATCTCCATACATTCCATTTGGGCCTGGGCATTCTACAGTCTCAGGCAAGGTTAAAGCTGGCAACTCACGTCTTTCCCCTCTGGTGGCTTCATGGCACATGGATTCTCCCTGAGTCTACCTACTTCACCCCCCCCCATATATATAATCTTCCAACCTGGCTATATCCTGTTAAGCCATTGGACAAACACAGCCTCTTTATTAACCATTGGCAATAAAACATATTCACAGCATACACCACCTCCTATATCTCTTCCTTTTTTCTGTCTAAATATGTATACAGAGAAAGTAGGCAGAGTCAGGGAGAAGCCATGTAGTCACCAGAGGGGAAAGATGCAAGCTTCCAGTTGGAACCTTGCTGGTAGGCCATGAACCTCGTGGTAAAATATAAAATAATCGAAATGGGTTAACCAAAGATATAAGAGATAGCTAGCAATATGCTTAAGTGATTGGCCAAGCAGTGATTTAAGTAATCTAGGTTCTGTGTGATTATTTTAGGAATCTGGACAACTGGGAAACAAACAACTGGCCTCGTACAACAAATTGGTGCCTAATGTGGTCAACTTTATCCACACAAAACCTGAGAAAGTTTAAAAAGTATTCTAGACACAAAAGAACAGAGTTAAGCATGACTTCTTGGTAGCCAGCATTTTGTTTGTGGCATGCTACAGATAGATCTTCCTGATTCAGTGGTAGCAGGGGAAAAAAGCCACATGATTTCAAAATGGCAGCTTCCTGGACCATGCTGTTAGCATGAACTCTGACTCTTTTGGGAGATCTGGCTACAGAGTATTTAAATAGGGTTTGTGAGCAATGTGTTACAAACTGCTTGATGTTGTGACATAGACCTGCTGCATACTTGGAACTGGGGCATTGTGCATGGCTTGAGAGGCAGTAATCATGCCTCCACCATGTTAGACTGGGTGGAACCAAAAGGCAAAGCAGCCTTAGACCTAGTAATGTTGCTTAGCATTTTAAGAAACACTCCTGGATAGAAAAGGATTACAGATACACATTAAAGACAGATTCAGCTGAAAAAGACCTCTAAATGGGTCACAGTGTTGGATAAATGTACATAGGGTTGATGGTGAGAGACAGGAAAAAGAGTATAGACAGTTATAATAGAAAAGAGTAAAAGAGTCATCGGTTAAAGGAGTAAAGATAATGCAATAAATATTAAACTTGTAGAAAAAGTAATAGAGTATGAAAAATAAGCCATGTAAAGATGGAAAATACACAGAGAGTCTGGATTATGCCTATTATTGTGTTTTCTTTGAAATTTTTGACTGCAAATGAGTTAAGTACAGAGAGACATTTCATTGTTTAGGCTACTAAGCTAAACCAACATATATGCTTTGAGGTATCTTGATTTCAAAATTTGAGGCTAAGGATATGTTGCTTTGGAAAAGAGGTTCTTCTTTTGTTTCCAGAGAAGATGAACACCTGTGGATTTCTTCCAGAATAATGTGGTTTGATGGACCAAGATCCCCCAAAAGGTAACTGTGAATACCCCCCAAAATATTTTGCCCAATAAAAAGCAAGAAGCAGTTTGGAGATACCTATGTCCACATTTAAAAATGTTATTTATAAATGTTTCTTTAAATTTAAAGGGGGATATGCTATAGAGATGAATACTTTGCATTGGTATGAATCTTGGTTTATTGATACAAACTTAAAGTCAATTTTGTTATATATATATATATATCTGCTCTTGATTAAGGTATTATATTTGTGAAGCTCATTTAAAAATGTAATGTATAATCAAGAAATATAGATAATATAATCATCTATAATAGTCAATCTTCTAGTCATGCTAGTTAGATTTTCTTAATATATAGAGATATATTATATTTCAGTTAAATAGAAATTCTTTAAATCTTTTTATAGACCTTTTGAATATGGCATTTAAAATGTTTTAAGAAATTAGGCTTTTCATGACAATGAGATGCATCTGCCCCTGGCAGCAATAATTGCTTCAAGAGGAGGATGGACACCGAGTAGGCTCTTTATGGAGTTGGTTAGCCATTTGGGCAAGAAACTGCTCTTGCCTGGAATGCTTGATGTTATGCTGTATGAATTGGACATGCAGGACCCACAAAAAATGACTGCTTAAGCTGCCTAAAGAAGGTGAGACAGCCATTCTGTGTTCCTGTTTTATGAAAGAGTATACCAGACATTCTACAGAACACAAAAGAAAGTGACCTACAAACTGCCAATATAGGCAGAACTCTCTTTGAAATATCCTGCTTCATGGAAAAGTTTGTCAGATACTATGGGCCTGGAGGCTGAAGACTGGATGCCTCAATGTTACAGAAAAACTTTGGGTGACTGTCCAGGCAGCAAGATTTCTCTGTCAATTCTAGAGTTTTGGAAGTTGCTTACAATGCATTTCTTATTTAGTTAGGTAATATTATATCCTTCTGAGGTCTTTGACGGAGTTGAAGAATAGATTGTTATAATTATAGTTTTCCTTAGTTATGATAAAAGATAAAGTAGATAAAAATATTGTAAGTGCAATTCTTGCTTGATATCTGTTTAGTTATATGTAATTTTACTAAGTTAAAGTTACAACCTTCCTTTTCATTTAAATAGAAAAGGGGAAATGGTATGGGAAGTCCTTCTGTATAAGTGTTGCTTTTATTGGTTAATGAATAAAGAAGCTGTTTTGGCCTGTGATAGGGCAGAGTAGAGCTATGTGGGGAAAATTAAACTGAATGCTGGGAGAAANTTGGTTAATGAATAAAGAAGCTGTTTTGGCCTGTGATAGGGCAGAGTAGAGCTATGTGGGGAAAATTAAACTGAATGCTGGGAGAAAGAAGGTACAGTCAAGAAACACCATGTAACCACCACAGAGGAAAGATGCAAGCTTCTAGCTGGAACCTTGTCAGTAGGCCTCAAGCCTCATGGAAAAATATAAAATAATGGAAATGGGTTAATTCTAGATGTAAGAGCTAGCTAGCAATATGCTTTAGCTATTGGCCAAACAGTATTACAAATAATAAGGTTTCTGAGTGGTTATTTCATGGTCTGTGCAGCAGGGAAATGAACGAGTGTCTTCTAACAACACTAGGCTAGCTAAGAAAGCAAGCTTAGTGAACTATGGAAAGCAGTCAGGTAAGCAGCATCCTTCCATGACTTCTTCTTGGCTTTCTCCTTTTAGCTTCCTACTTTGAGTCCTTGCCCTGATTTTCCTTCATGATGGACTGTAAGCTGTGAGACAAATCTTCCCTGAGTTGCTTTTGGTCATGGTATTTCTTACAGTATTATAAAGAATTGAAGGCAATTCCTTAACAAATTACATGCATAAAGAGCTTGTTTCCACAAAGGTGACATTCTTAGTTTCCAGATGGACAGAAATTTTGTGAGGAAAACAATGAAATAAAACCATGAAATAAAGGAAAAGGGAAGAAGAAAAGTCTCAACTATTTGGAGCATAAGTCTATTATGTTCTGAGTTTTCATTACCACATTTTTTCAGGTTCTCTGTTCCAATTTAAATTTTTACTTTTACTTGTTTTATTACAGAACAATTTTAAACAATATTGTGAGTCACTAAAATGAACTCTAGGCGCCCACTCCTCAAGGTCAGCTAGGGTTCCTGGATAGGGGATCTTCAAGGCCAAAGAAAAGTCAGAAGAAACAGAAGACAGGATAGAATAGGGAGGTCTGTCTGGTCATGCCAAAACAGCCAAACAGTCCAGAATTTATTTCAGAACTTGCTTATATACAAAAGCAGAACAAAGCACAGCATAGATGTTCAGTCGGTATCTAACCATTACAAAACCATTCTTGTCTTTGAGTGAGCAGCCACCTCTCCAACATGTGTTTGCTGCTCAGAAGCAGCCTTACTTTCCATCTTAATATTCCTGAGGTTTGTTGTCAGCAGTATGCTGTCTACTAAATAGAGTGTTCTTTCCTACGGGCTATATCTGAAGTCTCTCATAGCCTTCAAGGTTATAAAAAAAAAAGTAGAGCAGGCAAGCTTAAACTGAAATCACTTCTTTAAGTCAGAAATTACTCCAGAAAAAACCTGGGTCACACTTGGGCTCCCACAATGAACAAATTAGATATACATTAAATAATTTTTCAACTCTTCATTGAAGAAGCATAACATTCTTAAATTAGCTCAAAGATATCTTCAAGCTTTTGGATGCTGCCAGTTATTGCAGGATGTCCAAGTCAAAGAGTAGAGTAAGCGTAAGTGTGTGTGCCAAAGCACACTGGAGACCTGAAGACTGGTGACGATCAATTGGGGAATCAGCCAGCCCTTAGTTTTAAGCTGTTGAGTCTAGAAGCAAACCAAAAAGTGGCCCTCTCTGCTTGCAAATATAAGGAAGTGAATAGTCTCAGAGTTTCTAAATACATTATACTACACTGTGGAATTAGGTGTAGCAAAGAAACATGTGCCAAGTGAGACTGTTGCCTCTCTTCAGAAATAAAGTATCATTTACACACACACACACACACACATACACACACACACCTAGTTGAGAAAGCATTGCAACACCCAATATCAATAGGTAAAGGGTGAAATTGTTGAGTTAAAGTCTGGATTTATTTCAAAGTGCTATAATCAACAATCCTTGGTAGTATTTATTTTACTGACAAAGCTGATCTCCTGTCTATAGGAGAAAAATTCTGAAGTTGGCTTGTAGCTTCACTAAGTCTCAGTATTTTGATGAATAATAAATAGCATATTGAACTAAATGTGTTTCTCATGAGGTTATTAAGTACACAAAACTTATGAAGTTATTTTGACACCAAAATATATTATAAAACATAAATTTTTATTTAATAAGGCTAAACATAAACTCAGTGGATATATCTGACTAAAAGTAGAACAATTAAACCTATTACATACACAATATTCCCTTACCATTGTGCTATGTACATATGTATGTGTATACTTTGTGTCTGCATAAAAAATTCATATGTAACTATATATAGGTTATAAAACCTTATACATGTTTTAAAATATTATTTAAAAATTAAACTATGTATTATTGTTTTAAAAGATACTATTTATAAAATGTAAAGTGTTTTAAGAAATCTTTTACTACATTTGTTTATTTATGTGTATGTAGATCAGAGGAAAGCCTGTGGAATTGGTTATTTCCTTCCACCTTGTGGGTCCTAGATAATAAATCATCAGGTTTAGATATAAGTGCCTTTGCCTGCTAAACCATCTTTCTGGCCCTAAAAGCTTTTTATCTTCAGTAAAACCAAGAAGAGAACAGAACTTTTAGTAACCAAAGACAGTCACAAAAATGTTCAAAAAGATAACCCTAGATGTTTATATGTTTCAGCAACCTGATCACATGAGAAATAGTTGGGAACTTTTCAAAGACTATTTGGAGCACTTTCATAAATACATTTCTCTGGTTATATTCTGTCCACATGATGTTTCAATTTATGCAATGAAAGCATAGTAACATTTTTTTCTTTGAATATCAAGTATAATTTGCAGGTGGAAATTCAGGAAGAAGCCACAAATATAACTCAAATAAATTCAGAGTATTATATTTTCAAAAATATTTTTCTTGAGAATTTCAGACATACATACAATAGAATGTGGTAATATCCACCACAGTCAACCCCTCCAACTTCCTCATTGTATCCTAAACATACACCCCCCATAACTTACTTCTTTCTTCTTCTTCTTCCTCCTCTATTCCTTTCATCATCATCTTCTTCCTCATATTTCTCATTTTCTTCCCAGGAAAGTACATCTATTGTTGTCCATGCATGCCTGTTGTGGAGCTGTGCACTGCAATAGGGAGATGTTTTCAACATCTGTATCCTCCAAAAAGAATGAATCTTTATCACCCAGCAGCTATCAACTCAGTAAGGAGTGGTTTCTGAAGAGAACTTCACCTATTTATGGTAGAATTCAGGCTTGTTTGATCTCATTCATGTTTTAAACAGGAAACCACAGTTGCTCTGAGTGCATGAGTATGAACCCTTGTCATAGAGAACTCGTGTTAAAATGGCCTATAAAGTCTTACACGAACTGACGGGCACTTCTCTGACTTCTCTTCTGTGATTCAACATCCTAGCGGATAGGGGCAGCATATACACTCCAGGACTTCTGTTCTAGACTCATTTCTTAACTATGTTCAAACAAAATTCACCACAACAGCTGCTCAGTAAATGGGCTATGTTCCTTTCCAGTTCCATGCCCGAACATCATCGTATAAGGAACTTCCTCACTAACTATTATGTATCAAACAAGTATGTACATCTCCCCATTCTATCTTGTTCCCTTCATTATTCTTTCTAGAGATCAGTCACCATTGGCCACACTGAATGACTACTGATTTTATTTTGTTGTACAAGATGATAAGAAAAGAGCATTCTGGACATGGGAGAGTAAGCAAAAACAGCTCTCAGCACAAAATTTGTTGTGCTACAGGTCAGTGAAACAAGAACACAGTGTGTGCATGTGTGAGAGAGTGGCCGAGACAGAGACAGAGAGAGCGTACATAGGTTATCAGCTGGGTAAAAATAGCAAGAACTCTTCAAATCTCCTTTAAAATTTTAAATATACATTGATGTTACATATACAAATAATTTTCAACATTAATATTTACTTTGCTTTGTCTGTTGCAAATAGAACATACACTGAAAATTTAAAGTGTTATACCTAATGATTAAAGACAGAATTTAGCCTGATTAAAATTTTTTAAAAGATGTAAGCTGCAGAATGCTTCTAAATTATACATAATTTGTATTATTACTATAATATTAGATTTTCTTAACAATTGTGATTCTTTATATGAGATTTTAGGAATTACATTCAGAGATGTGTACTGTAAATAAAAACACAGATGTTTAAAATCATTAACAGACTGGCCTCTAATTTTCTCATTCCATATTTTAAGACTTTTAGTGTGCCAACTTCCTCAGTCTTAAAAGTCAAACAACATGAGAATGCAAACTAACTGATTAAGACTTTTTATCTAATATGACAATGAATGTTCCAGCCACGATATAAACAGATGGGTGATGTGGTAATTAATTGAAACATGGATCTTTGTTTCAGACTTAGATAAACACAGAAGAAACCTAGTTAAACTGTTTTAAGGTACCTATTTTTCTTAAATTTCCCAGCTTCAAAATTGTTTTGAAATAAACTAACCATTAACAGATTAAATTGGATGTCTCCAACTATAATGTAGATTACAATTTTTAATATATTTTATCAAAATGAAATTAAACCAACCCTACAAAAAGGGGATGAAGGAGCGGAAGGTTACATTTAACACAAGGTTTACAATTCATCATTAGGAAAGCCAATTTCTATTACATTGGAAGAGAAAATCCTGAGAAAAATGAAGGATAAATGCTTCTTTCTGATTCAGACTGTTGTCAAGGAGGGAGGCTCTTTTGGGGTGTGGAGAGGCAACTCCCCCCCAGAAAAAAAATGAGACATGTAAGTGCAGCTTAAAGTCACATGAGCAATTATAGAAGTTTAATAGATGCCTCTGGAGAGATCCACTTGATAGGAAATTAACTGACTAATTGAACAAGGGGTCAGATTTCCACAGGGTACCTTTGGCTTTTCAGTGAAGGTAAAAAGAATGTTAAATAACTGCTATTACCTGAAATAAATATAAAATGTATAGATTGATATAACAGAAATTACTATTTGTGAGAAATTCAATAATTTTGCATATCTCAAAAAGATTTACCAATCTAGCATCAATTACTAGCAGATCTTGGAACCAGTGTGCACATAGCTTTTTCCTACATTTTCTCATCTAAATACAGCCTTATTTCTGTCTTCTGCTGTCTGCTTAAAGTTGATTCAATGGAGAAACTTTTTCTATGCTATAGGATGAAAATGTTCTTTGTTCTACAACATTCTACAGACTTTAGAGGGCACACAAAAGTCAAATGGCCTCTTGGAGATACATACAACTTAACTCAGAAATTATACTGCCAAGACTCATACAGTAAACGATATTTCAATTTGTACTTAAAGTATGGATTTTTGCCAGTGTCCCAGCTGGAGGTTGTCAGCCGTCTGGATGCTTTTGAGGAAGAAAATGCTCTCTTTAACCTTCTCTTGTGACTTATATCAAATCATTAAAACCACTGTGAGAATACATTTTTTTCGGTTGTGAGCCTAGCCTTTAATGTACCATCTCTCCAGCCCACAGTGCGAGAATAAAAAAAGATGTTTCCCATGCTCTTTTCTGTTTTCATAAATGTGAACATAAATGTTTATTATAGCTACTTTGTTTTGCTATTACTATCTCTTCATAATTTCTCCCTCACCTTGAGAGAAATTTACAGTTACTTTTCTTTTTTATGTGTGGACTAGAATGTTTTCAATAACTCACTCCTTGAAAACATTCCTACATATGCAATGTATCTTGATAATATCCACCTCTCCCATTGACCCTCAGGACCCCTAAATAATATATCCCTCTCTATTTCATGATTTTTTAAAAAAATTATTTGATGAGATAGTTTTAAAACTATTGAGTCAATATTAAAGTTGCCCTCATGCAAATGAGTGTGTGTTGATCCATTAGGGCACGGGCAACCTATTGGTTGTAGTACCCCAAAGAAAAGTAACTACTGTTCTTCAGCTAGGGGTGGAATCTCAGGGTCCTTCCTTTCTTTATAAGTTTGAATTGACTTGACCTTTTACAGATCTTTTGCAGGTGTTTATAACTTTTCTGAGTTCATGTGTGCAATAGCCATGTCACATTGTGGATAAGGATTTATTTAGTGCTGAGGTTTTTTTCTGAAAACACAGACTAACAATTTTATAGAAGATAGTTCAGTCTCAGTTTGTCTGGTGTATCCTCACAAGTAAATCAGGCATTTGTCAGGTGTGTCACCCTGGTGACGTCACACTCTTAGTACACCCTGTTGAAGGGGACATGGTGGTGAGGCATTCCACTTACCACTGGATAAAGTCAATTAACTAGCTAATGTGTTTTTGATGCTCATTGTCCCTATTATGTGTGTATTGATTTTCCTTTTGCAGTTAAGAATGCTAGGCAAACAAACTTTGAGACTATGTGAAATACCAGTCACAAATCCTGTTTTCAGTCTAGCCTTACAATCTATTGAGCCATTGAGGATTCTTGCTTTAAAAGATTATTATTTCATGATTATTTTTTCTTCCTTTGATTTTTTTAATTGATTTTTCGAGACAGGATTTATCAGTAGCTATGGAGGACCCTGCAACTCTCTCTGTAGATCAAGCTGGCCTCAAACTCACAGAGGTCTGCCTGTCTCTGCTTCCCGAGTTCTGGGATTAAAGTCATGCACCACCACAGCCCAGTTACATAGTGATTTTTAATTCCATCGCTTTCCCACATTTATTGTTTGCTATTCTGTTTCTCTTCTTCTTTCTTTTACTCTACCTACCTTCCTTCTTGCAGGTCAACTTTAATCCTTATTTGATTTTATGCATTGTATTTCTTCATTATTGTTATTTCTCTTGATATTCAAATTATTCTAAAATTGACAAGTCAGAATCCCTTGAAATCAGTTTCCAAATCCTTTTGACATCTCTTCATCATTCTTTGAACATATCATTACATTCTAGGAGATTAAGATATCACAGATTAGTCACAAACTCACGCTCCAGTTGTGACTCTACTCCTTTTCCCTAGAATCCAAGGTTTTAAAGTGCAGTTTTTATTTGGAAACCTCTAGGAATAAAAAGATTTGAGGTCCCCTAAGATTTGATACACTGAGGTCAAATCTAAAGTGACGGATCAAAAGGGAAGGAGAGGAAGTGAGAGGAAGGTCTCTCTCTCTCTCTCTCTCTCTCTCTCTCTCTCTCTATCACTCTAAGAGCCTTAGAAGTGCTTTTAAGTACCTAGAATGTTTTTTTTTTCTGGATATTCTCAGAAGAACATCTAGGAAAGTCACCCACAGAAACAGGAAAGAAACCCACACATCTATGTTTAAAACTCTATACTTTGTTAATACTTTGAGTGTTTCAAGTTCTGGGCAACTTGTTTTGTTCATTTTCAGCCCACTCGCCCAACTGTTTCCAGATTCCTCCCTTCCCTATCCACTCAATTTTATGTCTCTTTATTCACATTCTTTGAGACAAACTTGTGCCTCCCGAATATTTTGGATGTTTGCTCTTCCACATGGTCAACTTACTAGGTGCTACAGTCTTAGAGAAAACGGTCTCCGTGTCTCCCACCTAGCTGATGAATGCCAATTGTCCCATGGCTTAGGACGGGAAAATGCCCAACTCTCTCTGCATGCTGGGGCTTCTTCTGGTGTGCACTTGCACAGTTTTTGTTCAGACTCTCACAACCACTGTGATTTTTCAATGTGTAACTATGTTGCTTTGTCCTCTTCCTGTTTTTTCTTCTCTTTTTCCCTCTCTTGTACCCTGTGAGTGACCAATCTCATAACTCTCCCCCCTTTTTTGTTTTATTTCCTATCCTGTTTCCATTTCATGCTGTAGGTGATATTGCCTTTGGTATATTCTTCTTGTGTTTTATTTCGAACAAATTAGTTAATGGGTGAAAAATGCTCATTCCCTCTTTATTCTCATATAAGCTGTACATTGGTTTTGCTATTAAAATTATCTTAAATTTTCTGGTCATCTAGCTCATTGCTTGACAAACTATGGCCCAATGACCAAAAATAGCTGAATGTTCCAATTTCAAAATGAATTCCTATTGGCCCATAGCAATGCTTATTTGCTTCTATATTATATATGGTCACTACCATGCTCAAACAACAAGGTTAAATAATTGCAAAAATATTTTATGGCACTCAAAACACATGATATAATACTACATACAGATTCTTTGCTGGGGAAAAAAACTCAGTTCTAGTCATCCAAAATGTATATTGTGGGTACACACATTTAAATCCAGCACTTGGAAGGCAGAAGCAGTCAGACCTTTGTGAGTTCTGCATGTCTACATAGAGAAACCAATAAAAATATAAAACAAAACAACATAACAAAACAAACAAGTAAAAAACAAGCAAGGTGGAGTATGGAAGAATGCTTCAGTAGTTAACAACATTTAATACTGTTGTAAGGAATCTGGATCCAGTTCCCAACACCCACATGACAGATCACAAACATCTGTAATTCCCATTCCAGGGAATCTGCTGCCCTCTTCTGACTTCCATGGGCACCAGACATATATACAATATACAAACATTGCATACCAGCAAAACACTCATACACACAAAATTAAAATAATAAAATAAATAATCGTATTTGTTTATTTGTTGTTTAAAAAGAAAGCAATCTTTTTCATTTTACATACCAATCCCAGTTCCTACTCCCTCCCTTCCTTTCCTTCCTTCCACCTAACCCCCCAACCCACACCCCATCCACTCCTCAGAGAGGGTAAGGCACATTGCTTTGGGAAAGGTTCAAGACCCTCCCTACTATATCTGGGCTGAGCAAGATATCCATCCAAAGAGAATAGGTTTCCAAAACAGCCAGTACAAGCAGTAGGCTAAATCCTGGTGTCTCTGCCCGTGGCCCCACAGTTTGCTCCAGCCAGTACAACTGTCACCCACATTCAGAAGGACTGGTTTGGACCTATGCTGGTTCCTTCCCTGTCCGGTTGGAGTTGGTGAGCTCCCTTTAGCTCAGTTAAACTTTTTCAGCGGGTGTATCCATCATGGTCTTGACCCCTTTGCTCATATTCTCACTCCTCCCACTTTTCAACTTGACTTTGGAAACTCAGTTCAGTGCTCCAATGCAGGTCTCTGCCTCTGTTTCCATCAGTTGCTGGATGAAGGTTCTATGGTGATGTTTGAGATATTCGTCAGTCTGATTACAGGGCAAGTCAAGACTGGGCCGCCTCTCCTTTATTGTTTAGGACTTAGCTGGGGTCATCCTTGTAAATTCCTAGGAATTTCTCTAGTTCCAGGTTTCTTGCTAGCCCCATAATGGATCCCTAAATCAGGATATCTCTTTCCTTGCTTTCATCCCTGTCCTTCCTCCATCTCGATTATCTCATTGCTTCAAGTTCTCCTTCCCCCTCCTCTTCTCCCCTCATCCTTGTCTTCTGCCCTCCCTTCTCCCCCACCCACCTGCTCTAAATTTTGCCAGGTGATATTGTCTGTTTTCCCTTTCCAGGTGGATCTATGTATGTTTTTTCTAAATTTTTTGATCTCGGAATGTCTTCCTTCTTCCCCCTCTGTCTACTTTATTTTTAATAGTATTTTGGCACCAATTTATTGCTATTTCAAAATACTCATGCTTTTTTATTCTTCTTCTTAATCATGTAATTTTGGTTTTAGAATTTCCTTTACTGAAAAATAGTTTTAGTGTTGTCTTCCCTCAATTTCCTCTTTCTAACAACAATCTTTTCTATGCCTCTTCATATTAAGCCTTTCACCTTCTCTATTTCTTCCATGCCCCTTCCTTTATTGCATTCACCTACCTTTTAAAAATTACTTTAAATAATTTTAAATTTCATATCATATCCTTCCTTATGTCTCCCATTTTTGTTTTTATGATTGCTACTGATATTTTCATGAACTTGACCCGGTTTTAAGTGTGTATATATGTGTGTGTATACAAGTGTGTGTATGTGTGTGTCTGTGAATGTGGCATAGTTTAATGGCATAGGTGGTGCTACAGCAACAACAAATTCAATTTTTATGTTCTATGTGTTCTGTGAATAGAAGCTTCAGTGGTAAGCTGTTTAACAGATGTATAGATCATAGCACAGAAACACAACCTCCGTGAAAACGAGGGCAGTTTGACTTCTTAAAATTTTCAGAACTACAACTAGGGGGGATCAAAAGTGAAAGAAGCAAAATGCCAGGTGAGGATTTTGAGTTTACTGGCAAAAATGATCAAGAATCTAAAGATGATCCAAAATCTCAATGGATTAAACCCAGGAAAATTAACATGAGAGCTTGCAGAAAAATGTCAACACTGTGGATGAAAAAATTGTTAGTATGCATGAAAAATTAAGCAAGGAAGTGGGGACGTCAGAAAGCTAACAAACGGAAGTGTTAAGAGTGGAAAACTCAGTAAAGAAGAGTCCATGGTTCTGCCACACTTCACACAGCAGACTAGCTGACCCACGAACTTCAGGGTGGTTCTTCTGTCTTCATCTCCTGTCTTTCAAACTCCAAGGATAGTCTCAACAGATATGACTTATTACTGGCCATCAAAGGCAGGGCTATCTTTCTGTATGAGAGTCCTTTCCTGCACTGCCTTTTCCTACCTGCTCCCTCTGAATTGTTAGGGTCAACTCTCTCCTCTCCATATCTCCTTCCTAGGGCCTTGGCTTCCTCTGGAGCCATGGTAAGCCAAAATGAGCATCCCTGACCAGAGGCCATCCCCTACCCTCTGGTCTCTAGGGCAATTCAAATATTAACAGTTGATTCAGTCATCTGTTGTTTCAAGTCATATAGCATGACAACATGGTTTTCTTCAATTGCTGATCCATCACCAAAAAACACGATTCAATTTGAGACTTTTGAGGTCTGTAGGCGTATCTTGCGGCTAGTAGTCAGTCATTCACCTTTGGAAACTGAGTCACTTCTTCCCACACAGGACTTCTGTGTGGCCAGTTCTTAGTGTATTTTTCATATAGGTTTGTATTGTTAGTTTTAGAGGGTTTTTTTTTTACTCTTTGGGGGCCCACAACCCAGACCCAAAAATAAATGCACAAGGTCTTATTCTTACTTATAAATGCATAGCATTCGTTTGGCTTGTTTCTAGAAATAATATAACTTAAATTATCCCATTTCTCTTTAACTATGTTTCATCTCTAGGATTTTTATCTTTCTTTATTCTATGTATCTTTCTTTCCTTATTACTCCATGGCTGGCTGTGTGTCTGGGTGGTTGAAACCTGGCATCTTCCTCTCCTCTTTCTCCTTTTCTCACTCCTCCCACTCTTTCTTCTCTGGAGCCTAGATTTATGCTCATATTTATTCTCTCTGCCTGACAGCCCCACCTATTTCTCTCTCCTGCCTAGCAATTGACAATTCAGCTCTTTATTAGAATGCTCAGGTGTCTTAGGCAGGAAAAGTAACACAGTTTTATAGAGATAAACAAATGCAACATCAAAGAATACAACACATCTTTGCATTACTAATCAAACAGTCCACAGTATAAACAAATGTAACACATCTTAAATATTCCCATTTTTTGTTTAAATAAAAATGAAGGTTATAACTTTAACATAGTAAAACTAAATACAAGAAATACAGTTATCAAATAAGATTACATTTACAATGTTCAGTCCATTTGTATTTAGCAAATCCAGAGAAAATATTCCATTATCTATCTTATTTTAGTGATTCAAAAGTTTTACACATAATTTACATTTTATCATAAGTAGGAAAGACTATAACTATAGCAATTATGTTTTAACTCTATCGAACACCCCAGAAGGATGTAATATTACCTAACAACAGAAACATATGGCTGCCTGGACAGTCACTCAGTGTTCCTTTGCAATGTTGGGACATTTCTCTTCAGCCAACAGCCCTAGAAAGTATGGCAATTTTTTTAGTGAATCATTTGAAGGTCTGCCCTATCTTGTATTGGCAAAGTTCATCAATCACTTTCTTATGTGTCTGTAGAATATCTGTCAGATTATTCTGTGAAACAGGAATCTTAAAGGACTCTCTTGCCTTACCTAAGCAAAGATCAATGATATTTTTCCTGTGTCCTGTTTGTCCATTCTGTGTAGCATACAGTCAGCAGTAAAGGCCAAAGCCGTTTCTTCCCCAAATGTTGAGCCTTGCCTCACTAAAGCTACTCCATATGGAGTTTCATCTATGCCAATCATCTTTTATGAAGTAAATTGGTGTTGTCAGGAGCAGATGTGTGTCATTGTCATGAAAAATATTAGATTATTAAATATCTTAAATTCTATATTCTGCAGGTCTTTGAAGTGTTTAAAAATTATCTATCTGCCAAAATATATCTGTTTAATCTTGAAAACACACCAAGAGTAAGAACACACACACACACAAACATAATAACAAAAATAACTTTAAATTGGTATCAATATACCAAAATCCATGCTAATGCAAAATATCTGAGGTTAATAGTTGTCTTTTTATCCTATATTCTTAGATTCCCCTAAATGAAAATAGACATCCATAACCCACAAAATAACCAACAGCCATCCACCCCATCTCGTGGGAATATGGGCATCATCTTCTCTAGACTTTTTCCTGTTGTCTGTGGGCTAAGGCATCTTTAGGGGTCACTGAGAAGACTGAGAAAATAGCCAAAGCCTAAAAAGACCAGCTGTAACTTTCGTTGATATATATCACCTGTCAAGATTCAGAAGGGCTACCCTGGTAAAAACTAATTCATATTATTCCTGGAAGGAATCTGTAGCCTTTCATTTCCTGTGGAAACAAAAGCATAATCTCTTCCCCAAAGCATATTTGATATCCATTTGACAAGAACATTTTTTGACTTCCATTTTAAAGTTAGGTCAATACTAAAGCATATAGGCTGGTGTATTTCAGCAGTCTCTCTTTCAATCCCATGTCTCCTAGCAGCTGTCACTTGCTTATCAGCAATCAAAAATATTCAAAACCAACACAATACTGTATAGGATCCAGATTCCCTTTGTATTTTCTATTGTTACATGATGTAGGAGGGTCATCTGTCTATGTGTTACTTTCATTGATTAATAAAGAAACTGCCTTGGCCTTTTG
>LOEQ01008066.1:42827-68764 GCA_001685075.1 Bramus lutescens
ACCAAAAGGCAGAGAGAGAATATCCAAATTAACAAAATCAGGAATGAAAAGGGGGACATAACAACAGACACGGAGGAAATACAGGGAATCATCAGGTCATATTTTGAAAACCTGTACCCCACAAAATTGGAAATCTTAAAGGAAATGGACAACTTTCTGGATAAATATCAGTTATCGAAATTAAATCAAGACCAGATAAACAAATTAAACAGACCTATAACTTCTGAAGAAATAAAAACAGTCATCAAAAGTCTCCCAAGCAAGAAAGGCTCAGGACCAGATGATTTCAGCTCAAAATTCTACAAGACTTTCAAAGAACTAATATCAATACTTCTCAAATTATTCCACACAATAGAAACAGAAGGCACATTGCCAAATTCATTCTGAGGCTGACTACCAAGGTTTACCTATCAAAGTATTGAAAGTCAGCAACCAAAAGCCCCCTTTTAGCTCACCTAATTAACATACCCAGTTAAAACTAAACAGCTCATCCTAACATGGGGTTTCCCATTTTACCTATCTAAGCCACCATTTTCCCATCTGCCATGCCTGTCTCCTCTCTATCCAGAGGCAGTCCTTTGTCCCACAGGGACAAATATCCCTGCCCCTTTTCCTTGTTCCCTTCACCTTCTTCCTCATCCTCTATCTCTTGTGTTTGTCTCTTTTTCTGCCCCTCTGAGACAAATAAATCACCTTTGCACTGGGAACTTGACATTGAATCAATGCTTTCCCCTTCAGCAGGAGTTAGAATTCTAGAATTTATTGATTAAGAAGTGAAAAAAAAGAGAGCTTTTGATGTATAGTATATATGCCAACCTGGATGTAAAATTCCTTCCTATGTATACTTAATATTTATGGACATTGCTATGGGTATTGCTGTACCTCAGTGGAAATATATGAATATATAATTTCAAATGTATATTCACATATCTAAGAGTAAAGTGTTGGTTCTAACTTCTCCTTCAAGAGTCATAACAAAACATTTCAGACAGGTAAGAAATGCTGAGAGAAGAATAAAACATCTCCACGAAAGCACAACAATTGATTATACAGTACCAAATGATCAGCTCTGAAAACACATATGCAAGTAATATCATACAGACTGATAAGTTTATATTTAAGAATATATATGGTTACGTGCCAGTAACATCAATTAATGACAAGAGGCAATGAATTTGAAAGAGATCAAGTATGTGTATATGAGATAATTGGAGTGAAGAAAGGAAAGGGGGAAATGTAATTATATTGTAATCTCAAAAATAAGGCTCAGGGAAAATTGAAGATTTGGGGGCACAAAGAGTGTAAAAGCCAGAATATCTGGGAGTCTGCTATTAGACTTTGTTCCTTAGTCATGTCATAAGCTACAGCCATGAAGTCTCAATGGCCTGTTGAGCAATTTTAAAAGTAATTCTTGACCATATGCATTTATTTTATATTTTAGAACTGTTTAATCAGTTTATTAACCCATCTATTGTTTAGATTTTTCTGTTTAGTTTTTATCAATCATTATGGATTCTATATATTCACCACCTTTCAATAGGGAATTGTTAAAGATTCTTTCCATTATGTAAGTTGTTCTTCCATGTGTATTGGTTTCTTTTATCATGCAGAAGCATTGAAACTTAATATAACCCCATTTGTCAGTTTTTGAGCCTGTTTTTGTGTTTTCCCAAAGTACTCGTTGCAGTCTATTTTTCAATTTCTCTTATTTTTCTATTTACTTAAAAAAATCATTTGGTAGGCTCTTTCAGTGGGTGTCCCCATCATGGTCTTGACCCCTTTGCTCATATTATCGCTCCTCCCTCTCTTTGACTGGACTTTAGCAACTCAGCCTAGTGCTTTGCTGTGGATCTCGGCATCTGCTTCCATCATTTGCTGGACGAAGAAGGCTCTATGATGAAACAGCTTACCTGACTGAGTTAGTGGAAGCTCACCGACTCTGGAGTGACAGCAGGAGAACCAGCATAGAACCAGACTAGGCCCTCTGAATGAGGGGGACACTTGTCCGGCTGGAACAGTCTGAGGGGCCACCAGTAGTGGGGCTGGAATTTACCTCTACCACTTGAATTGGCTTTCTGGAGCTGTTCTCTTTGGAGGCATACCTTGCTCAGCCTAGATATAGTAGGGAGGGACTTAGACCTGCCTCGAAGTAATGGGCTAGACTTCGTTGACTCTCCATGTGAAGCCTTACCCTCTCTGAGGAGCAGACAGGGTGATGATGTAGGGGAAAGGTGGGGGGACCTGGAGGAGGGGAGAGAGTGGGGACTGGGATTGGCATGTAAAATTTCAATTAAATAATAATAATAGTAGAAATCATTCTGGGTACTTATGAGTACGGTATTTACATCATTTCCACTTCTTCTCTTCCCTTCAATTCTTTCTGTCCTTCACACCCACTCTGTGATTCTCAGCTTCCTCTGTTCTTATCACATCATATATGGTATACCAAGTTCTTCAGAGTTGCTTATATGCACTATGTTTAGGGCAGACCGCTTATGGTTGGATAAACCAACAGGAGATTGTCCATGAAAAGCACTGATTTTCCTTGCCTTAACAGCTGCTGACTGCATGAAGTTTTTCAGCTAGGGTGAGGTGTGGTAGTTTGAATAAGATTATGTATGGCCTTGTTGGAAGAAGTCTGTCATTGGGTGTGGGTTTTGAGATTCCAAAGTCCATACCAGGCCCACCATCACTCTCTAGGCCTGTAGATGTACCCCAGCTACTGCTCAAGTGTCATAAATGCTACAATGCCCCCATCATGAGAATACTATAACAAACCTTTGAAACTATAAGCAAGTCTCCAATTAAATGTTTTTTTTGAGTTGTGTAGCCCTTTATTAGCAGCTAAAATAAAAGGTATTTGTTGTACAACATGGGTGGTAATTGTCTATAACTGAAGATTTCTTATATTCTAATTCAGATCACTTATAACTGCAATTTCTTTTATTAAAATACTTTCTTTTATAAGAGTTACCTTGCTCATGGCATCGCTTCACAGCAATAGAACAGTGAGTAAGACAACAGAACCTTATGGACTTTCTCCTATTCCCTATGGTAAAGAGACATCCTACTTGCTCTTTATATAATCAAACACTGCTACCTGCAGGTAGTAGCCCAAAGAGTACTCAAAGGAATGAAATCTGGCACATGGATGTGGTCCACTTTGCAGATTTTGGAAAATTAAATTATGTACACCACACCATTGACACTTATTCAGGTTTTCAATTGGCAACTGCTTTGAGCTCAGAAAAGGCTGAATCAGTAATCATGCATTTATTAAAAATTATGGCCATCATGGGTATACCTGCACATATAAAGAGAGATAATGGTGTAGCATATGTCTCTAAGAAAATGGAACAGTCTTTTTGTTTATATAATGTTAAGCATATTACAGGTATACTAAACAATCCCACAGGTCAGGTAGTTATAGAAAGATCAAATCAAACTATAAAAGATACTTTAAACAAACAGAAACGGATAGAAAATATACCTAGAAATAGATTGTATAATGTTTTATTAACCTTGAATTTTCTAAACACTGAGAAAGAAACAATGGGAGCAGAGAGACATTGGATAATAGAAAAAACTTCTGAATCAAATCAGCAGGTATATTTCAAGGATGTGTTGACCTCACACTGGAAACCAGGAGATTTCTACAGTGGTGGCAGATCTAAGAGCTGTCAACAAGGTTATTCAACCTATGGGCTCTCTACAAACTGGAATTTTGTAAATTTTATTCGTAGTAATAATTTCATGTGCCTCTGCATATGTGTGTTATCTGTATGTGAGGGCAGGCATGTAAATGGAGGTCAAAAGACAATTTTAGGGTTCTTGTCGTCCATAGTGAGGCCTGAGCATCCTGTCCGTGTTGTGAGTTCTGCATGACAAGCACTTACTGAGTGGTCTTGCTATTCAATGCTTAACTTTCAATAATTTACCCTCCTAATGCTGTCCTAGCTGGTTCCTCCGGTGCTGGTAATTTGTGACATCTGATTCATTTTATTTGCTTAATCTCATCTCTGATTTCCTTGGAGACCACTATTTATTCAAGTTTATATTGTTAGTCTGCAAGTATTTTCATACATTCTGTGTTTTTTCTTGTTGATTTCTAGAGATTCTCACCCCTGTGTGCTATGAGAAGATAAATAATAGAATGGTTTTAGACTTGCCCACTTTTTCTTTGTGTGTGTATGTGGTGTGGTGTGGTGTGGTGGTGGTGGTGGTAGTGTGTGTGTGTGTGTGTGTGTGTGTGTGTGTGTTGTGGTTCCCACCTTTTCATGTATGCCTCCAGTATTCTACTATAATCTTTGTAAACTTACGGTTTTCTGGAGACTTTTTGGGTTTGCTGTTGTTTGTTTTGCATTCTGACTCCTTCACTAGATAAAGACTCTGTCCACCATCATATTCAAATGAAGAATTTGATTTAACTGCAACAGAAATGACAATCAATGTCATACAAATAGGAATGTAAGAACATAATAGAGAAAAGCAAGTCTAGCAATGCATCTTCTTCATGTTCTTAAAAGTGTCAGATTAAAATTGTCTCCTAGGCCATCATTACAGAAATATTATAAGGCCCCCAAGGAGCTCAGAAAGCCAAGGACTTTGGCCCACCTTTTTTTGTTGTTGTTGTTGAAAGTGAGAATGTTGTGTGCCTTTACATTTACTTAATGAAATACAAACAAATATAAGTTAAAATTAAAGTAATGCTATTTAAATACACTAAAAATATAATTCTGCTAAGCAGGATAAATTAGAATCCAAATTCTAGAACAAATTGCTCTTTCTGGATACATAGATTGCTATTACAAAAATATTTTCTTATACAGTGGGTGACTGTCAGCATCAGAAAGTTAATTTTTCAGTCCTCAAGTTTGGGAACACATAATCTGCGTACCAGGTTTGTGGGGCTCTGCCTTCTCACTGTGCGTGCAGGCTTCTTTATCAGGTGTGCCCAGAGAGCACATGAGATTTTTTTTCTCTACCTTAGGCAAACGGTCCTATCTGACTAATACTCTATATTTATAACTTCATTTAATTTTAATCACCATCCTATATCTCTGCCTCCAAATAAAGTCAGAGCTAGTGTTGTTAGTATGAGGCAATTTTTATAAGTCATAATTCAGCTCACAGCACCATGGTGGGAAAAAGTGGAAGCTCTGGGGTCAATAACTAGTTCAAATCCTCAGTCTGCCATCTCCTACCCATCAGACCTTAAAACATCAATGTGGCATACTTATTTAAGTTGTAAAATTGAAATTGGTGTAAATGTCATAGAATCATTTCAAAAATTAAGTAAATTTATATGTGGAACAGCAGATAACAATTCTTAAATAAATATTGTTACTATTATTAGATTAATTAGTTACAATATAGGATGTTATTTTAGTCCTTAACACTGAAGCATGTCCCTCTGTCTGCTGAATAGAGTTTGCTTTAAAGCCTTACTTTCTGGAACTGCAGTGATGCTAACAGAGCAACCAATCTCCTTCTCTCCTCAGATCTGCAGTATGGGAAAAGGTTTACAAATGCAAATTATTGCCCCCCAGCCCAGACCTATAGAATCAGCTCCATGAGATGAGCCTACCAAACAATATTTTAATGATACCCCTAGGTAATTTTACTGAACGCCAATATTTCAACCTCAGTGCAAAAGCACAAAACAGCCTTGTAAAGAGAAAAGTATTCATAGAGGTTTTCCTTGTCCAGTCTTTGGCATGGAATGTTTTGTCTCCTATGCGATCAACTTCTAAATGAAGTTATATAGTACTTTTAGGAAGAATGTATAAGTGATATACCACAATATGAAAGTGTATAATTATTCCAAAGAAGAGCAATTAGAGAATAAACATCTTCTAGCAAACGAAAGGGGTAGATTTTAGTAGAGTCCTTTGTTTTTGATTTCATTAATTTACAGTTCAAATTATACCAGAAATAATATTGTGAATTCTGTTAGTGTTTTTATTTTACTAAAAGAAGAAATGCCACGAGGGGAATTTTCTTTATAGGATTTATAATAGTGATTTATGATTTGTGATCTAGGCTAGGTTCTCACATATGAGTAGCCTCATTTGATAACACAACTTGTTTACAGTACTTTCTTGAGATCAAGAAACTGTTTTTACATAGTTTTATTGGATTCTGGCTTTGACTTTGAAAATGTCATTTCTTTTATTATAAAATGATAGCATGTCATTTTATTTTGAAAGTTAATATTGATTGGCTGGAAGCATTCAATGAGAAAGATCTGTCCAGCATTCAAATATTCATTCAAAGCAACATCTCCAAGGCATTTAAATTAATATTTTAATAAGTCAAGGCCATGGTTCTGTTTCACAGATGAGATTAAAAATCTATCAAACATTTTATTGGCCTGTGATCTATATGACTGAGCATGACAGTAAATGGGAAATGACTGAATGTCCTTGTGAGTGATATATCAAAAAGCCCTTTCTTGGCCAAAATGAGGATCTTCCCTGGTTTTCTTTCATGACATCAAATGTTTCACTGTTAATTCACCTTAATAATACACTTGCTTATATTTTATATCGAAGAGGCCACAGAGCAAAAGAGCCCTCTTTCATGAACTGCAAACAAGGATGAAATTCATAAGTAAAGATAAAGATAAAAGGAGAAAGTGGAGGGACAGCCCTAAGAAATAAAGGGGAAGAGGTTTCGGTAGAAATCCTCCTTACTATTCTAAAAGTCAGTAGAATGGTGAATTTTATGCATGTATGATGGAATCTTCTACCGTAAACTGAAAGAAATAAGGCCTTACATAGGTTCTAGCTTTCCAAGGCTCTGAAAAGCGAAGTTGAGCAGGTTGTTGTGCAGAAAATGGAATTAAAATAAGTTGATAATTGAGAAACAGGAGAACAAGCGTACACTTTGCCATTAAATCATTTCCCCGAGCTGAGGTCTGAAAGATGTAATTATGTCTCTGCAGTATCGCATATATTTCCATCATAGTGTGAAGGTGTTGCATGTAGCTCCCTAAGTATTTTAGTTGCTATTTTACTCACACAGTACAGTTTGTGGATGTTTTATATTGACAACTGCATTGGAACAAGTAATGAGGCATTCCAAATACTTTAATTAGAATGTTATTAAAGGTAAAGTCAAGATTATTGATTCATTGAATCTGTATTGAATTAGTAGTTAACAAAAAACACAACAGAAATTTATACAAAATTTAACTAAAATATTGAAGTCAGTTTGACATGCTAGTGACTTACCATTCTAAGCATTCTAGTTTTAAAGTAAACTCTTTGGACGTTACTTTGACTTTTAAAAATTATTAACAGCCGGGTGGTGGTGGCACATGTCTTTAATCTCAGCACTTGAGAGGCAGAGGCTGGTGGATCTCTGAATTCGAGGCCAACCTGGTCTACAAGAGCTAGTTCCAGGACAGGCTCAAAGGTACAGAAAAACTTTGTCTTAAAAAAACAAACAAAACAAAACAAAAAATACTATTAGCAATAATTATCACTTATAAATGAAAATGGCTTGCTTCAATTAGCAGCTTAACAGTAAAACTACTTAGATATTAAATCTCACAAAACCAAATCACAGTTGTAAAACTATTCACAGTCTAACAGTTTACCATAGAGAATTTACATTTATTGAAGAAAGAGTCTTAGTAAAATTTCCTAAGTCAAAATAGGTTTTTCATGTGTTAATAATGAAGAATTCCTACACTCAAGAACAATTACTTGAGCTACTAGGCCTCCTTTGGAGGGTGGAGAATCCCTTTTGAGAATTCTACAGTTAACTCCTTCATTCCTTTAAAAATTATTTGGGCTTGATTTTTGTCATTTGTTCATTCTTTCATCAGGAGATATTATGTCTCACTCTGCAGTCTAGACTTGCCACAAATTCAGCATAATCCTCCTGAATGGACCTTCCGTGTGTAGGGACCACTGGTGTGAGCCAACGTGCCTGGCCGCTCTTTAGTTCCAAATAACTCAGCTTCTTACATTGGACATTCTACAACAAATATTTCCATGTAGAAAAATAGAATTTCTATTTTATTATATAAAATAAACCTTGAAGCACAATGCGCACAAATTTTGTAAAAATTCTCAAAATTACATTCTACATATACAAATTAAAGGTATCTAAAGCAAAAGAAGTTCAAAGAATGGGATGTAATTGGTAGTTGATGATTTTCAGAAGTGTAGTTTAAAAAGAATAGTCTTCATCTGGGATAACCTGGACTGTACTGCCCAATTGAGATTGAAGTAAGTCGTTTACTACCCAAAATAACTAACTTGATATACAATGTTTTGATAAATGCAGTAGGTATTTACTGTTGTATCTTTAATATTACTTCTCAGATTTTTTAGATCTAATAAAAAATAATTATTCATACAGGTCAGCATTTAGGCTGTATAGAATTGAATCTTGGTTTTGCAGTGACCTAGTTACAAGGGAATGCAAATTATTCCTTTAGTTTACTTGAAAGATGGGGGCATTTGATAATTTACTATATAATGAGTTACCTTAATCCTGACGGTTTAAAACTGCTTTCATCTCACAGTGTCCAAGGCCCAGCTATCTATTCATGGTTTACCTGGGTCTTCTTCCAGTGTTCATTTAGACAAAGAACAATAGCTCTGGGACTGAATCTTTCATGCCGCTTAGAGCCTTCTCTGAAGGGCTCTAAGACTGGGGTAGCATCTGTAGGACCTACTCGGGTCTGCACCAGGTCCTCTGCATCTATATATTACTGTTGATTGAGGTTTCTGTCCTGTCTGGTTCCCACGGTCATTAAGTCCCAAAGAAATCACACAGAAGTCTAAATTAGTTATAAACTGATTGGCCCAGTATCTCAGGCTTCTTATTAACTCTTACAACTTATAGTAGCCCATTATTCTTATCTGTGTTAGCCACATGGCTCAGTACCTTTTTCAGCAAGGCAGTCACATCTTGTTTCTTCTGTGGCTGGGCCAGAACTACAGAAAGAGCTTTCCTCTTCCTGGAATTATCCTGTTCTCATTGACCTACCTCTACTTCCTGTCTGGTTGTCCCACCTATACTTCCTGCCTATTTGACAGAATACAGACAATTGTCCCACACCATGTTACAGCTTTCAGTTTAGTGCTTTTTGAGGACTCCTGAATGTGTGAACAAGTAGGTCTTTGATTCCTGTTTCTTCTCTTGGGGCTTTTTTCCTTCTGTTGTTTTGCCTTTCCAACTTTGATGGTTTTTTCATATCATTTTATTTTAAAAAATAAATGAATTAAAAATATCTTAAATATTGTTATTATAAGAATTCAAAATGAAAGAGAAAAGAAAATGTATAGTGCCTTTCACAACATCTATATATTCCCAATAGCTCCTCAGCTGGGTCTGAGACTATGTTTTCCTAGAGCTTTGTTTGGTTGTACATGCATGAGTCTTGGGTATATGTGCAGTGTTAGGTTTCCATATGAGTTTCTAAAAAGGTCTTTACAATTATTATTTCCTCTTGTAACTGGCCCTCCATTTTCCTACTTTAAATTGATCCTTCCTATTCCATAATTCTTCTTTAACCCTTTGTAACCCTGAGTTCTATATACCGTCTCTAGAAAACACCCCTTTCATCTTCACTTACCAGTTTTCTCATCACTATGCCTATTTCAAATAAATATGTTTATCTGAAGAATTGAAGATAACATCCATAAATGAGAGAAAACATTGTCTTGCTGGGTCTAAATCACCTGAGCTGGAACTATTATTTCTAGTTCCATCTATTTACTGTACATTTTATAGTCTCATTTTTTAATGATATGGTATCAATCCCATTATGTACTTAAACCATATTTTCATCACCAAGTAATCAGTTGATTGACATACAAAGTACTTCCATTCCTGACCCTGTGACTAGAACAGCACTAAGGATGGATTCAATGTTATCTTTGTAGTAAGATATAGTCTTTTGGTTATAGTGGTATAACTGGGTCATGTAGGTCAACTTATAGTTTTTTGAATAGCCTCCATATTGGTTTCCTGGTTGTTGTACAAATTTTACTCTATCCAGCAGAAATAGTTTTCCCCCTTACCCACATCCATGCCATTTTCTTTTAAATTGTATCCCTTATGACTGGAGTAAGATGAAATCTCAAGTAGTTTTAATTCGTCATTTCCCTAATGGCTAAGGATGCTGAACTTTAGCTTATGTTCACATTTCATCTTATGAGAACTTCCTGTTTAACTCTATGTCCCATTTTAAATTGGATTATGCATTTTCTTGATGTTTAGGTGTTTTTTCCAGTGTTTTATATGTTGTAAACATTAATTCTTGGTCAGATGTATAGCTGAGAAAGATCAATCTTCAAATGTTCAGCCTTAATGAAAAATGTAACTAAGTGGGACAATTTATGAAATTCCATAACTCCAAATGAATTTTTAAAAGATGAAATAATATAAATGCTTACACTTAGGCAATATTTATAATATAGAACATGACAAGTCTAGTCATATAATAATCATCACTCTTTATCTTCTTTTTCCTCCTTTTCTTCTTCTTCCTCTTCCTCTGTTTCTCCTCTCCTCTTCCTCCTCTCCTCCTCCTGCTCTTCCTACTCCTCCCTCCCCCCTCTTCCTTTTTCCCACTATACAGCCCTGACTAGTCTGGAATACTTCTTCATTTCTATGCACAGCCTCTTCACTCAAATAATGGTGTCCTTTCATGTATAAAAGCTTTTTTTTGTTTAATGAGGTCCCATTTATTAGTTGTTGGGCTTAATGTTTGTGTTATTTGGGTCCGGTTCATATTTTTTCCTATGTCAGTGAGTTAAAGCACATTCTATGCTTTCTCCTCCCTTAGATTTACTTCCCTAGTTCTTCTTCAGCATAGTGCTGAAGTCTTAGCTAGAACAGTAAGTGGATAGGTAGAGGAGATAAAGAGGATTCAAATAGAAAAGGCAGAAGTCAAAGCATTCTTATTTGCAGATGATACAACTGTAACAGAAAAGACCCTAAAGACCTCATCATAAGAGTCTTACAACTGACAAAATTATTAAGCAAAGCAACAGGATACAGAATTACTGGATAAAAATAAGTAGCTTCGTGATATACAAATGATAAAACATACTATAACAGAAATTATGGAAGCAACATCACTCACAATAGCCTCAAAAATGTATCCTGGAGTAAATCTAAGGAAGGAAGTGGAAGACTTGTACAATGAAAACTTTAAGAAACCAAAAAAAGAAATTGAAGAAGGCATCCTACTTATCCACCTTGCCAGATCCTGCAGGGTTTTTTAATCTAGGGTCTAGCTGGATGAGTCTGTCTGAACTTTCCCTCCATAGACCCTTACCAACTCCCAAGACGTGGCTTGGGACCATGTCCAGGGGCCCAACCTAGTGTAGCCACATTTGTCTGTGCCTCTACCCACCTTTAAGCTTCTACCAAGACCCACTCTGCCTGTTTCCAACATATGTGTTACTCCTGTGCCTCATCCAGTCTGGGTGGAGAACTAGCCATATGTTACATGACAATCAATAATAATAGTCTCCTGAGTTCTAAACTTGTTTAAGAATTTTTCCCCATTAAAATACTGCAGAAAAGGTAGTAGCAAGCCTAAGGCCTGCACAGGTACAAACTAGTCAAGGTCCCATCCCTTACACAAGGAAGTGGGCATAGAGTCCTAACCAAGAAACTATTTGTAACCAACACTTCCTGGCTAAAGAAAACCCAATGCTCGTCAGTGAAATTTCTCTGAATATAGCAACCACACTCCAAGGCAGGGTCTATGCCCAGGAATAATAGTCAGTAAACACGAAACTACCGTCATGGATTTTTGAGACTATTTGTTTCTTTTCTAGCACTTTTGTTCTTACTGGGTTTTGTTTTTGTTTTTGTTTTCAAGAGAGGCCATGGAGTTGGATGGGTGGGGATATGGAAGGATTTAGAAGAGAAGAAGGAACATGTTCAAAATATATTACAAGAAAAAAGTAAAGGTTCATACAGTTCTGAAATGGTACTTTCCATTACTTGAAAATTTTTTCATTATCTTTGAATAACCTTAGACACTAAGTTATTTTTATTTTGACTAACAAAGATCAGTAAATCATTGTATGACAGATGCTATTTGGCATCACAAACCTTTCTTATATTTCTGGCTAAGTCACTGACTGAGTGCTCTTTGAATTGCCATGAAAGGAAAATGATCTCAGCTTGGTTGAAATGTTTGCCTTGATTAAAAGGCTCCAAGGAAGTTTGCCAGAATTTTAGTTACCACTGAATGTAATATTATGGCCACTTTTCCTCTATATTTTCTGCATTTTTAAAATTTCTGTGACTTTCATTACTTTTCTATTCAGTTGGAAGGTCTTTCCCATATTACAGTTCCAAACAGGGAGAAACAAGCACAGTGAGTAACAGCGTGCATGACAAGAAACTAGACAGAAAATCATTAATATGTTAATCAGAGTCATCTCTAGTTAAATATGATTTTCCCTTTAAATCTGTTTTGGTGATTTTTAATGATCATGGATTAGCTTTATTATCCAAATAAATAAGCTCTCATTGTTTTTCTCATTTCTATTAATTTTTTGACAATATTATACAGTGTGTTTTGATCATTTTATTACCCCACACACTCCTCAAATCCACCCATCCATCTCTCCACACCCAACTTTGTGTCCTATTTATTTAAGCTATTAAGTCCAATTTGTATTCTTTGTGTATTCTGGGTGTGTGTCCTTACACTAGAGGATGATTAATCTATCAGGTGCTGCAGTTTTAAAGAGAGATAACCCTAAATCTACTAACAACCATGACTTTCCAACATCTCCTCAGCCAGAGATTGGGTCTGGCTTGAACTCACATAGGTCTCACGAATGCTGTCCCAACCATTATGAATGCCCATGCTCACCTTCCCTTCTGTGTCCTTGCAGTCATCCACCACTTCTGGCCCTTGCAATCTTGCTGCCCACAACTTCTGAAACCATCTGGTGCCTTGGAAGAAGAGACTGTGAATATATACATCCTATCTGGGGCTGAAAAATCAATTTCCTCTTATTCTCGGATCCTTGACCCATTGGGGGGATCTCTGGGTTCATCACTACTATCTACTACAAACAGAACTTTCTCTGGTGGAGATAGAGATATGCACTACTCCATGGATATAACAATGTAAGTAGAAGTTTGTTTAATATTGTGTCCACTAGCAGGATAATAGTAATAGAGCATCCACTGAGGCATAAACCTTGTCTAGAGACATATTCTTGGCCAATTCATGGAGTAGGCCTTAAAGCCAAAGAGAAAATGATTGGTAACTCCATGATGTCCATGTCACTATTGCACCAGTAGGCATGTTTTCCAGGCCAGCCATTATTGTAGCTTTACTAACTACAATAGGTTCATCTTTAGACTAATAAGTACTTTTCTCCTATGGTAGCATGTATAGCATCTTCTAGCACCAATAGTGATGAAGCTTCTAAGTGAGTACCAGTTGAATCTTTCATGTTCTCTGAGTTACCCTAGTATATTCAGTAAATAGAGTCCTACCCTCAAGTTCTGGAGAGTAAACAATAGTATTGTGATAGCCTGTAATATTTCCCGATCTATGGAACTTAAATGGTCAACGTTCCAAAAGAGATAACTTCTTACTGGCACTCTGCTTTTTATTTGTAAACCCATGGTGTCTAATAGTTGCATTGCAATGCCATTTTAGAGAAATTCCATTTTAGTTGTTTTAATATTTGTGCACACATGTGATAGGAAGCTTCTACAGTGGTAGGATTCCATGTGATTCTTTTTAATATCTTTATTGTTATTTACACCTCCTAGTATTTCGTTTTTCACCCTGCCCTCCTATTCTCCCATCTTCTTCTAACCCTTCCTTTCCCACTATTGCTTTTTAACCCTTGATCCTATAGCATGCATTGGAGATGTTCATAGAGTTGAATTAATTGGTGTGTGACCTTTGGCAAGAGAAGATATCATTGTTCTTCACTCAGTACATCTGAAGAAACTGAGAGAGGTATTAATAAGCACAGAGGTGGAGGAGTAGAGAAGAATAGGAAGTGATAGAGAAATCACTGAGCCATGGAAAATGTCTTCAGTAGGCATGAGGATAGAGAAGGGATATAAGAAATATTTGCATATTTACCTTAATTTCCACAAACACTGTTCTTTAGATATTGCTAAGCATGCTTGAATTATTTAGCCACTTCTCAATTTTGTCTGAGAATGATGTGATTTTCTTTATAACAAGGAAACGTGCAGTACCAATTCTTAGAGACTGATATTTGCAATTTGATGAATTTTACAGTAGTCTGTTTCTTCATCCATTCTCTAGGTATTTCACATCCATTGATGGCAGCGGCATACGGCATTAAGCAAGGTAGATGCAGACTTTATGTCTGTGGGAATGGAGGATATCTACTACAATATAAATGAGTGATAAAGATAACCTTATATACCGACAGATTCTATGAAGAAAATAAAGCTTGTCAGTTTAGTAGAGACATGATAGTCAATTAAGATGAAAATGAGACCTACTTGATACCCAAAGTGTTATATTTTCCTTTGTGACACTTGCTGAGAGAATAGAATGTAGGAACTAGAATTTTACAGCAAACTATGAGGCATACATGTGGAAATTTGAATTCAATGTAAAATAAATACTGATTTGCTGAGTATGTGTTGGATCCAGGCACTGTGTGAGGTGAGATGAGAAATAAGAAAAATTACTTAATTTTTATGTAATAGCTCTTAAAACACACTTCCCAACCAGGACCACAATCACCTGGTGCTTTTCAGAAATACCAGGTTTTCAGCTTGTCCTTAGAAATGCCAGAGGATTCTGAAAATTGAGAGCCACTGCCTCACTCTTTACTTAGCTGAGTTTGTTATTTGGACCAATTTTTCAGCCCAGCTGAGTGGAAATTACAACTTAAATATGCTGCATTTTTTTCCTCTCTAAGAGTTATCAGAAAGTCATAGATACTGTACATTGACTCAACCAGCCTCTCAGGGCAGTCTCTTCTCTCAATCCATAGGAAAGATCACACAGTTCCTCTCAGAAATAACTGCCAAGTGACATTTGCCACGCTGCCAAAGGAGAGGCAAGCAATCTTGTATAGCCTCCATACACCAAATGCTCAGAAAAAAGGGAAAAGGCCAGTTATTTTTGAAGCTTCAAATCAAAGTGAAATCTAGACTTTTTTATCCCTAAGGAAAACACATTGACTTTATATGATGCAGATGAGTAAAATGAATATTTTTCTTGCAATTTGTTACCTCTTACTGAGTAACTATGAGAACATACAAGAAAAAAGATGAAATTGTTGGTAGAGCAAGCTTCAATATACAATACATATTCTATAGCTTTCAGATACTTCCAAACACATGCATTTGATACCATTAATATGCTGTCCAGATGTGAAGCTATATCTCTTTTTATAGTTGTAGAAATTCTCTTTACAACCACCATGGGGGCAGCTGTGCTACCGCATTTCCCTACAGCACAAAGACAGTGATGTTCGGATGCTTTCGTCCGTGCTAACCCTCCTGGTGTGGCAATGCTTTCCTCCGTGCTAACCCTCCTACTTGTGAAAAGAGATAAGGGGAGAGAAGATGTGAGTGAGAGTATCTTCTTGACACGGTGCAAAAGTCCCCTCTTTCAAAGCAAAATAAAATTCAAATTAAATAGAATTCTCTGTGAAGGAAATAAGGAAAAGGAGTATCCTTGTCCAAAGTTTTTACATTAAAAAAAGACATTAAATCTAAAAGATAAAAGACCTATAAACCATACAGCTTTCAAAACTATGTTCAGAGATATCACAATTTCATCTTAATACACAAACAAAAGAACTATTTTTTTCACTCAAAATAATTTAACAATTGCTTATAAATTAAATCCTACCTACTAGATTCTTATTTTGTTATTTTCACAACCCGTGTAGCTCTGAGCTATGAATTCCAGTTTTGAATATTACACCTACTGTGCTTCCAAGCACCCTCAAAGAGGACACTTAACCAGAATTACCACCATCTGTCCAGCTGATAGGCCTGTCATGGGCTGGTTATTACTCCTGGTGTGCTCTGTTCTTTTATGTCTAAAGCGTGCTTGTGCTAAAGCCAAACTAATTACACAATTTAAATCCTGAACTGTTCCAAGCTTCTGACAAATTAGGGTGTAGAGACAGTACAAGTTTTATTCATTTACTGGGAGATGTAGAATGTGCTGCTAAAATTTCATAAAACCCAGTCAAACAAAATACATACTTAATCCAATAGGATATATAGTTGCTGAAAGCCTTTTGACATATAATATACATGTAGCATATCAGGTACATCAACAATAGCTATGTCATATATAATCTATTTTAACAATAGAAGATCTTGTTCCTTTTAAGGAACAAATTTCTAAAAGAATGTATCATTATTCATCCTATTATAATTAGGGGCAAATTAGAAATGTATATAATTCTGGATTTCATGAAATCTCACTGAAATATCTTGTTTAATAAGAATATATAATATACCACATTCTACAAGAGATTCAGAATTACAAATGTAATCATTATATAGTAAATATTAAAACAGACAAGGAAGACATCAGGCTCATAACAAAGGTAAAACAATTAAATCTTGAGGCAAGAGTTACCCATTTACACACTTTATAAAGAATGAACTAAAAAATTTATAAAAGAACAAAAAACTCAAAGATGTCAGAAAGCCATTATTGAGTTGGGAACACTTTCCAGTGTCTTGCCACCTCTCCCCAGTGCAACATGGCATAATATAGTATTAGCTCCCAACAGTAAAGCTGAGACAATCTCATGTGCACTCCAGTGTCTTTAAAATGAAAAGCAGTGAAGGAAATTGAAGGTAGCAGGGGAAATCCATAGCTGACTAACCTGTCTTGAGAAAAAGCATGGATCTTTTCACTGCTTTGAAAGGTGTTATTAAAAGATAAAAGAGTCAGATCAAACTTCAAATGTTCAGCCTCAATGAAAAATATAACTAAGTGGGACAATTTAAGGCTGTGAAATTCCATAACGCCAAATGAATTTTTAAAAGATGAAATGAATATAAATTCTTACACTTAAGCAATATTTATAATATAGAACATGACAAGTCTAGTCATATAATAATAATCACTTTTTCTTTTTCTTCTTCCTCCTCCTCTTCTTCCTCTTCCTCTGTTTCTCTTCTCCTCTTCCCCTTCTCTCCTCCTCCTGCTCTTCTTACTTCTCCCTTCCCCTCCTCTTCCTTCCCCACTATACATCCCTGGCTAGCCTGGAATACCCAGAGATTCACCTTCACTCGCTGGCTAGGACTTTATGTGGGTCGCCAAAAGGATAGTTTAAGCATTTGTTTTCAAATGGGGATGTGATTATGCAGAGTCCATGCATTGTTTCTCTCAGCACATTGTCTCCTAGATAAGCAATTGGTGAGGAGGAGGTGATGGATCTGTTTTCAATGACATAACATCAAGGTAAACAGAAATTGAAACAATAATGGGTATAACACTGGTCAAATGACACTCATTAAACAATTTGTAGAAAAGAATCAAGATGTTTTCCAGGTGTGATGGTGCAATCCTAAGACTCAGGAAGTAGAGTCCGGAATTCTAGGTTATCTTCATTGCATAGAAAGTTTAAAGACAGCCTGAACTACTTGAGACCTTGCAAGACAGACAGAGAGACAGGCAGGAGAGAGAGAGAGAGAGAGAGAGAGAGATCCTAAAGCTAAATCCAAATTGAAATATTGGGCTTCAAAATCTCTTACATATAGCAAGTGAAGCTGAAAATTTAATCATAATGGCAGTAACATCTATGATGGTTTTACGTACATGTGATAAACAGGACTGAACTGCTGCTGTATCCGAGTTAAGTTTATACAAACCACACGTTCAAGTGTGTGTGACAAGGTAAGACACTGGAATGAGTGACACCCAACCTAACATATGAGATGCTTCCTGCTCGGTGCTTCAGCTCCACTCACTGAGAGCAAATAGAACAAGGCTTGTCTAAAAATTTAAATCTTTAGAAAGTAGTCACTAAAGAAGATGCATTGCCCCAGTCCCATAATTTGTTTTGGGGATGGTAAAAATGACATACGAAGTATCCAACATTTACAATCACTTTGCAACTTTAGAAATTGTTTCGATACTCATTTGAAATACCAAGGAATTCAGAGGCATTTTGATCCTGAACCACTTAATTTTCTTTCCCACGTTCAGCTCCTCTATGTAACTGTATTTTCACAATTGCAAACCAGGTGCAGAGGTCAGCAGTGAGAGGAGGTAAGGACCCCAGGAAGGTCCCCAACCTTTTCCTTCTCCCCTTAGCCCAGGGCATGGATCTCAGGGTGACAGCCTCTGAGCAGGAAATCATCTGCTTCTGTGGAACTCACTTCTGACATACTAATGTTGAAAACACAGACCCCATGCTGAGTGTTGTTTTCTAAGTCTTAACTGCTGCATAACAAAGGGATTCATTTTCAAAGTAGAATGTGCTAGTGAATATAATATAAATGCAAAAAGTGAATGGTGTTAAAATTCAAATCCGGCTCACTGATTAATGAGCTCATAAAAGCAAGCCTACTGACATGCCTGTCCAGATTCTGCAGACCTGATGCTAAATGAGTCTCTAGAGCAGTGATTCTCAACTTTGTTAATGCTCTGACCCTTTAATACAGTTCCTCAGGTTGTGGTGACCTGTAGAATTATTTTCATTGCTACTTCATAACTACAATTTTGCTAGTGTATGAATCCTAAATATCTGATCTGTGACCCTCAAGGGGTCTCTACCTGCAGGCTGAAAACCACTGCTCCTATATGAATGAGGATAGCAGTGTCTCAATTTGTATGTGTAGGGGTCTTGGGATTCCCTGCAGACCCAGGAAGAATCATGCCATCCTCCACTGCAACTTTTGTTGTGTTCTTTGATCTCATCTGGAATCCCTTTCCACATTGCTTCCTTAGATACTCCCCCTGCATTATATTAATTTATGGAAAATATTATCCACTGTTGTTATACAAGTATTTTCATACGTCTGTAACTGAGTCTTCAGGCCTTCATGATAATATGAAAGTGTAAATGATACTAATCACCCATGTTCTAAACCAGGCTTAATTGTACTTTGTCCATCACCCACACTGCATAGAAGCTAATAAGGGAACACCCCCTTCTTCTGCTCCCTATTCATATTTCCAAACCATACTTGAGGCTCCTGCAGAATTGTTGTTGATCCCATGTCCTCCTCTTGATCCACATGTGGCTTACAGCTCAAGTTTTCTCTGCTCTTTAAAATACTTTACTCTGCTATGCCTTTTTATTGCCTCTCGTTTCTTATGTCTTTACACCAACAACTACACTGGAGTCAGTCGCTTCGCGGTCAGAATATCTGTCACTAGGAATTCACTCTTTCCTCCATGGATACTTGACACAGAGCCCAACTCTTGAAACTATAATCTCTCTCTTTTTCTTAAAGAATCTATTTAATTTTAACTATATATGCGTATGTATTTATGTGGGGGTGAGTGTGTGCATCTGAGTGTGGTGCTTGCAGAAGCTTGAGACAATAAACACTTCTGGATCTGGAGGTCAGGCTGGTTGTAAATCACCTAACATGGATGCTATTAATTGAACTCAAGTTCTCTGGAAGAGCAATATGTACCCTTAAATGCTGAGCCATCTCTAGTTCGTGTCATTAGGTTTTATCTATTTTTTTAATGTTGGTATCAAAACCAGACCTTCATCTTCAGGAAAAGTATTCTACCACAGAACTACACAATCCAAGCCTCTATTATTTTTAGGAACTAAGTATAGAACATTCTACTTTCAGGTTCTCTTCCTGACCCATACTGCGTGTGTGTTTGTGTGTGGTGTGTGTGTGTGTGTTTGTCTGTGTGTGTATCTGCATGTGTGTGTGTGTGTCTGTGTGTGTGAGAAGATGCCAGAAGAGGACAGAAATATTGGATCACATGGGAGCTGGAGTTACAGGTAGTTTCAAGCCACCCATTTGTGGATCCCAGGAGCCCAACCCAGATCTGGTTTCGTTATCAATGATGAGGTTTCCATGGTGTATAAATTTAGGTCTGAATATTCAATTCTATTTCATAGATTGATGTGTCTGTTTTGTACCAATACTATGCTGTTTTTATTACTATAGCTCTTTAGTACAACTTGAGATTAGAGATAGTTATACCCCCAGCCCTCCAGCAGTTCCTATATTATTAAGTATTGTTTTAGTTATCCTTCTTTTCTTTCCTTTTTTTTTGGGGGGGGAGAGTTCCATATAAAGCTGAAAATCGTACTTTGAAGATCTGTGAAGAAGTGTTAGAATTTTGATGGGGATTGCTTTTGGTAGGGTTTTCACTATATTAATCCTACTGATCTATGAACGTAGGAGTGAAATATCCCTGATCCCAAAAGACAAATTGGTATGTATTCGCTTATATGTGGATGTTCACTATTACATCTTCAACAAGCAACTACAATCCATATAACCCGCAGGTTTGGTAAAGACTTAGAGTCTAAGTGGAGAGTATATCACCATAGGAATGTAAATAGAATAGATAGTTATGAATGGATGTGGGGCTTGAATGGGAGGATCAAATGGGGAGAAGGAAGGCAGAGGAGGATAATAGGCCAGAAACAAGGAGAGCCAGCTAAAACTAAGTGCTAATTTGAGGAAGAGTATGGAAACCAAATACAATAGAATTTTCCTAAAATATAAACATATATGAAGGTGATATAAATGGAACTGACAAATAATAGGGGAGACAGAGCCCCAAGTGGGCATCTCTCATCACCAAATGAAGACTCCAGTTCCACGAAGGCTATTGTTGACTACTCTCCACAATTATAAGCCACTTTTGCTGAAGTTATACAACTCATTGAACATGGAAAAGCTGAACTGGTACCTACCTACAGTTTTCATCCTTGTTGACTAGTGTTCCTCTACATCTACCAACCTACAGTGCAATGCCTGCAAGATGGCTAATGCAATAGCGGCCAAAACTTGTGGGAAAAACCAACCAATATCTGATTGGATTTAGAGGCTACTCCATAAGATGAAACTCATCCACAGTGCCAGGTAGCCAAGAACCTGCGACTAGATAGGCCAGGGACCTAGGGGAAAACCAAATATTATTGTTCCTCTAAAGGAACATAGCAATAGAATGGCTTCTTGAAACATTATGCTACACTCAGAGATCTTCATATTTTCATCTATCGTTAGAGAAACTTTGCCCTGCTGCAGATGGGATTAAATAAAGAGACCCACAGCTGGATAATGTTCAGAGAGTGAAAAATGGCGGAACACACAATCCTAAAAGGGATATACCTATCAGGTCCCTCTCCTAGGGGCTCAGGGAACCCTGGAGAAGAGAAAGTGGAAAGATTGTTCCAGCCAGAGGGGATGGAGGACACCAAGGAAACAAACAGGACTGATTCACAATACAAACTCACAGCGACTGTGGCAGCAGGCACTGAGCCTGCATAGGTTTGGACCTGATGGGGTCTCAGCAATGAGAGGGTCTGTGGACAAGCCTAGATCCCTAAACCAGAAGCTATCTCCAATTGATAACTCCTGACAAGTGAAAAATTAACTAACTCTCTAATGGAGTCTCACTGGGTTTTCAAACAACTCCAAAGGTCAGCCCCAGGCCCAGCATTAGATGGCCAACACAAAATGAATTCAATAGCATTTTCTTTGCCTCATGCTTTGTCCATTTTTCCTTACAGGTCCTTTGTATATACATTGCTGCTTTTAATTTTTATTTCTATGGGACTTTTCTATGTGGAAATGTGTGTGTGTGTGTGTGTGTGTGTATGTGTGAGTTTCTTTAATCTTTTCTTTGGATATTTTACTTCTGTTTGTTTTATCCTATTCAGTTTTGTTTTTATTTTATCTAATTTTATTTTAGTTTTATTATTTTTAGATGACCTTTTGTAAAGTAGTGAAAGTGAGAAAGAAATCCTGTGCATTTGGGTGGATAGGGAAATAAAGAGGATCTGGGAAAATTTGGGTGAGGGGAAAATCATAATAAGAATATAATACATTAGTAAACTTTGTTTTCAAAAAGAAAACACAGTTTAATGAAATAATGAAAACAACTCATAATGTGTAAATATACTTTAACAGAGAAATAGAATTGTTAAATAAAAGACAAACTGAAATAAAAATCCATATGAAAAACACAGGGAGTCAAATATAAAGTTTAATAAAAAGCCGCACCAAACGAGAGGATTAAGCTAAAGAGAGAATATTGGGTCTTGGAAAGAAAATGGATCACTCAGTCAAAGAATATATTAAATATAAGAATAATCTAAACACAAGACATCCTGGAACCCTGGGACACAGTAAAAAGGCCAAACCTAAAAATCTATAGAGAGAGGTAGGAGAATAATCCCTACTCAAAATATTTTTAACAAAAGCATAGAAGAAAACTTCCCAAATCTAAGGAAATGTTCAAGATGTAAGAGACATACAAAACATCAAATAGTCAGGGACAGAAAAGAAACTCCCTGGGCACACAATAACTAAAACACTAAATGTAAATAACAAAGAAAAGCTATTAAATGTTGCAGAGGGAAAGGACACAAAGATATTTCAATATCACAAATGTAAAGCATCCCCCTCATTCATATATTCTTTAAACTCCCACCACAGAGAAGGAGAAAACCTCAATGGGAGTGCTGTGGTAACATGCTTCAGTTGGCATTCTTGGCAGTCTTTAAAAATTTAGCCAGTAAGGAAAATACCTGATTATTGTTCTATAATAATTATCCTAGACTAATTAGGTGCATTCTAAATGGGAAAAATGTTTTGAGAGAGTTAACTAGGTCCTCCTAAGGAGCTGTTGCCGTAGTTTGAGGGAGAAACGATTAACTGTTTAACCTCTGATGGCTAGAGTTGAGAATGAGAGGATGAATTCGATGACGGGATGGAGCAGAGCGGCAACAGGAGGCAGAGATGCTACCGGGGAGTCTACTATCAGAAACAGCAGCAAAAGAAAAATAACTGTAATAAAAATATGCTGCCTTGAAGTATCTCAGGAACCAGAACTCTACTTGAGAGGTGAACATACATCATCCAGGCTGAATCACAGTGCTTACCACAGTCCTTGAGGGTTAAGTTCTGTGTAGAAAGAGAACAGCATTTGACTATAACATATGTATATCTCTCTATATACTTTAATCTCTTTATTACGGCTCATGCTTTATTCACTGTATATATTAAGGAAATGGTTATCATACCCACTACTTAAAAAGCAGCAACCAAGAAAAGAATCTGTACATGTTTACAGCAGACAGGAAACAAATATTATTTTTAAATTTAAATTTAAAAATAATTTCCTACATGTATACTGTGTTCATATCATTTCTACCCCATTACACCTATATTCCACCAGTCTCTATAAATTGGTGGCCTTTTATTTTATTATTATCATAGATACATATGTATGTAAATATGTATATATTCATCATCTAAATCCATCTATTGTTGCTTATATGTATATGTATGTGTTTAAGGCTGACCACTAGGGATTAGAAGACAACCTATCACTGCACAAGACTGATTCTCCCTCTCTCAGAAACCATTATTTGCCTGGAGCTCTTTATTTAGGAGTGGGGCTTTCTGATGTTCCCCCTTCCATGTGAGCATATTAAATGGGATTGTCATTATGCAGGTCTTGTTTAGGCAAAAATAATGTAACTATTTCAAGGGTGCTGCTTTCTGCCAGACCTAAAAGACATCTTGTAGCAGATCCCCTGGTCTTCTGGGTTTTACAATCTTCCCACCTTCCCATTGTGTTGTTCTTTAAGTCTCAGGTGTAAGGATTGTGCTTGTAAAGGTCTCAACTGTGCTACAGTATGTTGTCTGCATTTCAACTAGTCTTGGACTTCTGTAATCATCTCCACATACAAGAAAGGCACTTCTTTGATGATAAGTGAGAGCTGCATTCATCTGTAGGTATTCAGATAAGTTTTTAGAATGGATTTAGAAATTATACTAGTTTAGAAAAGAGGCAGTAATAGGTTTTTTTCCTACCATCTACCCTCACCAGCCATGAGGAGTTGTCTAGTTTTATAAGCACCAGGCATAAGTCCCCTTCTATTTAGGAGGTCTTGAATCCAATTAGACAGCTATTGAGTGTTCCCAAGACAGAAGTGCTCATAGCACATCATTAAGGATATCTTGGCAATACAATCATCGTGGTGGTACATAAGCTTAGGAAGAAATGGAAAAGGGAAGATGGACTTTAACTTGTGAGGAGGGAGGAAAGGTAATACAGAGAGAATAAGAGTGTAGGATGTTTGAAAAGTTGGTATGAAAACACATTGTTTCACATCAAATTAAAAATACATGTGTGTATTTGTGTTTGCGTTCACATATAGAGAGTTTAAATGAAGTTACACCTCTTGAATTGGTAATGAGCTCTCCCCAAAATGTAGACTATCCCCAGCATGGAGAATGGGAAATTTACCTTTATTTATTTGGTCAAGGGAGTCCAAAAGACTACCATATATAGGCTGCTACCATGCCCTTGCAGAGCATAAGACCCGATTGCTAAAAATACCACATACTTCAGCCATAAAACTTGGAGGAATCAAGCCAGAACCAACATGGAATCCACCTCCCTCAAGACTGGCTCATAGTATCCAAAGATGTTTTACCGGCTTCCAGTAGAAAAAACAATGAATGAATCTTAAAGCAAAACTTTGACCTGGTCCTACAGTTCTCCTGGATTCAGATAACGTTTCACCTGATTAATCTTTAGCTTGTCTTCCTAAACCAAGGGTAGAAGTGTTTCCTCTAATCTCAAGAGTTTATTAAAAAGCTTATACTGTCCATTGATTCCCTAAGAGGATGTTAATGCTATATCACTCTAAAATCTAAATACTGATGCCCTACCCCATTAAGATGGCACTGAGAAGCAGAGGTGGTTAGGACACAAGATCAGAGCTCTCCCAAATTTTACTGGTGAAACAAAACACTCTCGAGGGGATTTCTTTGCTCTTCTAACATAAAACTCCGTACCTCTGAAGTGTTTCCTGTATCAGAACACCACCCCCTCACCTGATGCTGAATTTTCAAGATATTTTATCTTGGGCTTCCTAGGTTCCAGAACTTTTGGAAATAAATTCGCATTATTTAGATGCTAACCAAGTCTTGGTGTTTTGTTACAATACCTTGAACAGAGAAAAATTCCCTTCTCCTAAGTCCTGAGTTGATGGATTTCTTGTTACCCCTGTTCTGTGTCAGCTCAGGAAGTGAGTCACAAAAGTGAACTTTGTGTGGGTACTATGTTCAGCAGGGCAATAGTATCGAATACTAATGAGTCTTGAGGAGAGTTGTGAAGTCTGACTTAGCTAGAGTCGCCCTTCCAGGAAGCTGGGGCAGTAAGAACCACAGTCTACAGCTGAGGACAAGCCCAGTGAAAACTGCTTCTGGCCCTATCTCATGATTGTGCAGGATGTTGTAGCCACTGAAGCAGTGATCTGAGACAATCACTCTAACCATCTGCCGCAAGGCTCCTTGTATGAATTGTGTCCACACCAAGCTGCATTTCTTCCTCCAGGCTTAAACTCCCATTTAGGAACATTTTGGTTTGTTTGTTTTCTTGCTTGCTCTTTAACCAGTGGATTGTCTTACTGTTTATTTAGCTGGATTAAAACAATGGCACATGACCAGTTAAAGCCAGACATTTTCAGTAGAAATACTGACAGTCATGTTTGGATTGTCACTTTGTTGCCCTGAAGTTTCTTCATGGCAGGGTGCAGGAATGTGAGATAAAGCCTGCGTGAAGTCAATCTTTCCTTCTTTTTGAAATTTAATTTAATTGTTTAGATTTTTTTCATTTTATTTATTATGATTAAAAATTTCCACCTCCTCCCCTCCTCCCATTTTCCTCCCACTCCCCGCATTCCCCCTCCCCCTCCCTTTCCAGTCCAAAGAGCAGTCAGGGTTCCCTGCCC
>LOEQ01008066.1:69635-80734 GCA_001685075.1 Bramus lutescens
AATGCTTTTGTAGTATGATAGGGTGTCTCTTGGGTATATTCCCAGGAGTGGTATCGCTGGCTCCTGGGGTAAGTTGATCCCGAATTTCCTGAGAAACTGATTTCCACACTGATTTCCAAGTTCCATTGCTTTCTCACTTCCTTTTCCTGCCTGCAATCTCTCCCATGTTTTCTTTTCCCTTCAACCCCTCCCATTTCCCACTCCTTACTATCACAGTGACTATCAGGAATGTTTCATAAATGGGGCTGAGGGTACATATCCATGTATTTGATGGTAGATTGAAATTGTGTGAGTTACCCCTGTTGGCTCCTTTGGTGGTGGTGAGTGGGGGAGGGATCAGTGCCTGACCACATCATCTAATGATATTTTCTGAGTGTATAATTGTGTTTCAGTTCTAGGTGATAGGGTTTTGCATGCACAAACTCTTGTCTTCACACATTTCAAGGACAAAGGTACATGAGCATTTTACTATGATTCTACAACTTATTTTTCAATCCATGTAGTCGGAGTCAATGTCTGTTATGACCCAAACTCTAGACAAAAGATTGGTTGAAATTTCTGAAATTTATGCCTTATTAAGGAATATTGTAAGTAATATGCCTTATTAAGAATTTAGGAAAGTCAGCCAAAGAGTTTGAGATGGTAACAATGGATAAACCCTAGACATTTGAGAAGTTCAAGGGCCTGCTTCTAAGTTTCATATTAAAAATCTAAGCATAGGCAGCAATTTAGGTCCCTTACCTCTTTCTTCAATGTCCCACTTGAACCTTGTGCTCATTGTTTAACTTGTATGTGTTGGTCAAAATTTTTCCCAGCCAGAACTATTCCTCTTAAATCTTTCACAGCTTTCCTTTTTATTTTTATTTGTGCACAGGTAAACCTTCAAATATTCTACAGCCAATCTATTTTTATCTACAAGGATTCAAATTTAGGATTTCCTAAAGGAAAAATAACCACCTCAATCATTTCTTACCCATCTTCCAAAGAAAGGAAAACAGAGTTGTTTCAGTCAGTTCTGACTACCAGATCCCCTAACACAGATATAAGGGACCAATATTTGAAGGATTTTGTGTAAACATTCCCAATTCCAGTTCCCTGAAGCTCCGAAACAAAGGTCCGCCAAAAAACTTGATTCTGATGAACAAAACTAATGATGCAGTATCCTGAAGTAGGAAGTCAAATGCAAGCTCAGTTTTAATAATACTTTAACCACCTAATGCTACAATGCTGCTAGAGACAGGATTACCATTCTAACCAGGACAGCATCTTTCAAGATGTGGGAAACACTCTCCAACAGGAAGTTAATAAATTCATAAATGTCTTCTTAGAAGACAATCTATCACCATTATTTGTTTTAAGACTTTTCTTGAAATATTCTAGTCTCATTAGGCTACCAGACCCTCCCCAAACAAATGTTCTCCAGGTCCAGATTCTCCAACTGTAACTAAACAGTATTATTGAAGACAAAATTAGTCTCCAGGGAAAATCACACCAACCTGAATTATTATCCCTTAAAGTTGGCTGCTAAATTAAAGAAATATTTGAAGCTAGTTTAGTATTTTATTCAACAAGTAATTGTAAAGAGTCAACTACAGGCTTCAGATTCTTCTGGGTGCACAACAGCAATGACCAAGCCTTTCTTTCTGGGATTGAGAGTCTTGTAGGGTAACAGTTATTAAAAGAAAAATGAAACATATATGTTACAATGGTATATATTTATCTCCATGGAACAAACAAAGTAGACGTCAAAGATGAGAATGCCTAACCTGGGGACCCTAGGTTATATTGGATAGAGATGGAAAGTGACTCATAAGAGGAGACACTTTCAAAGAGTCTTATACTATGAACGAGAAAGAGAAGCAAGGAATCAAACCATAGATGGAACACCGAAGAGGGAGAAGAGAGCATGAAAAACTCTAGGACAGCCTCAAGCTTTGAGGGTGTGAAATTAGGTATTGAGAGATGTCTTGTAGACTTCCACAGAGTGAATGGGCAGAAAGGAAGGAGAGCATCAGCAAAAGAAGTAACCAGGCCAGAGCATCCAGGACTATGCATCCACATCAAAGACTTGTGACTTATTCCCAGGTGAAGTAGGAGTCACATGGAAGAATCAAAAAGGTTAAGTAAAACTACATGGCTATTTAAAATAGTGAATGCTTTGAAACTCCTTTACAGGGAATATGAACAAACCCATATGATATAAGATCACATTAATAGAAAAACAACACTAATGGTTTCAACTGTGTATCACAATTGTTCCTAATTATTATCCAATGTTGTTATTTTTCATAAGATTTTAGACTGGAAAATCATACACATCCCATTCATGCACATTACCACAAAAATAAAATAACAGAAACCCTCACACATGAATATATAATGTATTACTACACACAAAATAAAATAAGAGAGCCTCACACATGAATATACAATGCAGACAATCCCTCAGAAAATAAAACAGTAACAAACTTTCTGTTTACTAAACTCCCACTAGTATTAGTTTTTTACTTTCCAAACATTCCTTTGTTCACACTGTAGTTCTGTTCTAATTTTAAGTAAAATAGCAGGAAAGAAAACCACTGATCTGTTGCATAGTTTATTTATAAATATTATATATCTATTATAAACCCAATGAAACAAAGAACTTTTTTACAATTCAGATCAGAAATAATAAGTCAATGTCTCATGGTCTGAGAGGGAAAAAATAAGTAATCAATAGGTAAAAAGGACATTTTGACAAGTTTCACCTTGCATCTGAATAGTGTACAGATGGGACATGTCTCTTTTATATAAGGATTTATTACGTTTCCATAATTACTTAAGTGTTTTACCAGGCACTCTGCTAACTGAGCTCCAATGACAAAGCACAAAGCCCAAGTCTAAAACATTGCCTTTCTGATGGTCAGGAGACTGTTTCAGGGGTCACACGACCCTAGACAGAAAAGATGAAACAGTTCTTGGAGGTGATGAGGAGCTGAGACACAGTAGCTCTTTCTTACTGCTAGCCACAGAGGTGTGTGTTTGGGAAATTATTGAGTTTCTCCCATAAAGAAGGATTTCTTTGAGAAAAGTATAAGCCCAGAAGAAGAGGAGCTGAGAATGTGGAAGACAAAACCAGACATTGATGATTGGTATCAGGTATTATGACTTGAAACCAGCCTCTCCCACCTCCAGTTTCTTCATGTGCCTGGTAAATACTTTTCTTCCTTCCTTCCTTCCTTCCTTCCTTCCTTCCTTCCTTCCTTCCTTNTCTTTCTTTCTTTCTTTCTTTCTTTCTTTCTTTCTTTCTTTTCTTTCTCTTTCTTTCTTTCTCTCTTTCTTCCTTCCTTTCTTTCCTTTTTTAAACAAACATGACAAATTAATATAAGATGAAACAAAAGCCATCAATGCTGAGGCTTGACAAGGCAACCCAAAAGAAGGAAAAAAGCCCCAAGAGTAGGCACAAGAATCAGAGACCCACTCATTCACACACTCAAGAGTCCCATAAAAATCCTACAATATATATGCAGAGAATCTGGTGCATACCTCTGTACGCCCTGTACTTGGTGCTTCAGTCTCTGAGAGTTTATTTGAGCTTTATTCAGATGACTTAGAAGGCCTAATTCTCAGTGTCCTCAATCCCCTCTAGCTCCTACACTTTCTGCCTCTCTTCTGTGGGGTTCCCAGAGTTCCGACAGGACTGAAGGCTCTATGTAGGAACCAGCACAACTTTCCAATGCTCACTGAGTTGTGTGTGTGTTGTCCTCAGCAATGCGGCCCCAATGTCAATTTTTAGAGCGCCAACCATTGTCTTAGCAACAGCCGGGGTTATTTGAGGATTTTCATGGTACCCGCTTGACCAACCATTCAAATGAAGAGAATTCAGTCCAAGTTAGTCCTAGTCAGCCTCTATGACACTTGAAATGGAAATAAAAATGTGTTGAAATAGGTATATATTGAGATCTAAAGTCTTGGAATATTTTGTAAACACTAAATTCAATAATATGGGCTATAAAAATCTAGACATCAGAATTTTGTTTTTCTAAGTATATGCATCTCTCTCCCTCTCTCCCTCTCTCTCCCTCTATCTATCTATCTATCTATCTATCTATCTATCTATCTATCTATCCATCAAAATAAAGAAAATAGAACTGTAGAGACCCAGACTTAGTACACAGTACTGAGATGGGATTTACATGCTTGAAAGTGTAGAGAAAGAACAAAAGTGGGATTTAAAAGCTAAGCAAAGGTTCAGCAGAAGCATCAAATCTTAGGGCCGAGTTAGAAAGCATAATACAAATAAGATGTAGAACAACGAAAGTGTCTCAGAACTATACAAGGTTTTAAACTGGTATTTAATAGACAGACTTGAAAGAAGTGCCTGAGGACTTGGGGATTAGTTTAAGGCTTTTTATAGGTCACCTTTGGAGCCTGCATAGGTGAGGAAGAATTATTGAATGTTCCGAATAGACAAATGCCTTTGACAAAATAAAATATTCAGTTATGTATCCAGGCCAAGTGAAATATTCAGAATTCAGTAGACCTTCAAATCCCTGAGGCAAGATGACTTTGTACAGAAGAATATCTTCATGTAGAAAAGCTCTCCCTTGTGATGGAATGGTAATTCGCTCCGACCTGCAACTGAATCACTGGAGCAACTGAGAGCACAAGATAGAAGTTCAATTTCTCTGCTTATCTCCAAGCTGACCACTCCATTCCAACACAAAGTGCAGGTGGCACTGGGTGTCTCCCTATGAGAGATAAAGAAATGATCTAAGCTTGCTGCAGACGTCCATGAGATGAGGGAAAGGAGTAGATCTGCTGAGAGTTCTGATGCACAGACAATACTGAATCCTGCTTGTCCACACTTGTAGCTCATAGGCCACTTCTGACAAAGGTGAGAAACCTATCCTTACCCAAGTTGTTCTTGAGGTTTATCCTTAAGTCAGCCACAACAGTAGCACCTGGAAATTTGTTGGGGAGACTGAGTGAATCAAAAACCTAGGGGTTCGCATTTGTAGTTTAACAAGGCCACCAGGTGACTCTTACCCACACTAAATTTGTAATCTGTTGCCTTCACTGTCTCCTCTCAGTTGGAGTGAGAGGGATCTTCCATCAGTCTCTCAACTGTAATACTTTCTGAGCACGTGCTGGCTGTAAAGGAGATGGTCTAAGCCCTGTACCATAGTGTAATAATGTAGCCTGCTATCTTCAGTCTTATAAATCCAGTTACTTGCAGCAATACTGGCCCATGTTTTAGCTAAGTAGAGTAGAATGAGCAAGGAAGTAAAAACAGTATTGAAATAATTTTCAAGGTATTATAATTCTACTTGGTTACATTTCACTGTGTGTGACATAATTGGAGAAAAATAATATAAAGTCGTTACACGTTGCTTACTATCTTAGAGACAGATCAGAACAAAATCTAATCTAGCAAAAAATAATCTCCAAAATTTGAGTTTTTAAAAAATTCTTTTATAGGTCCATTAAATTTAATGAAGGTCTTCTGCCTGTTTCCTTTTTCCATATTTGCAACAGAAGACAAAAGACTCACGAAAGAAGAAAATGGTTGGGTCTTTCCTAGTATGTGCAAAGACTTCAGTTTGAATCCATTCCTGAAAAGAAATCTATTAGATCTATAGTTCATTTAGCTTAGTTTGTTGGAGCTAGAGCACTGGCTTAACAGTTAAGAGTACTGGCTCCTCTTTCAAACAAGGTGGATTCAATTCCAGCACCCACACAGGGGTTCACAACCATCACTAATTCCAGTTCCAGAGGATATGAGGTCCTCTTCTGACCTCACTGGGTATCTGTCAAGCATGTGGTGCTTATGCACACATGCACAAGGAAATACACACACCCATAAACAAATATATAGGAAATAACTTTTTGTTGGCAGAGGATTCTCATTTGTCACTGGATGCCCAGACCCGAAATAACAACACAGAAACTATATCATTTGCAATACTGTTTGGCTTAAGCATATTTCTGGCTAACTCCTATATCTTAACCCATTTCTATTAATCTGTGTGTCTGGCTGTGGCTTACCATTCCACGTCTGTCTCCCACGGGGCTACATGGCTTCTCCCTGAATTTGCCTTCTCTCTCTCTCTCTCTCTNTATATATTATTCCAACCTGGCTGTATTCTGTCAAGCTATTGGCCAAAAGTAGCTTCTTTATGAAACAATAAAAGCAACACATACACAGAAGGACTTCCCACACCAACTTTTGCCAATAAAAAGAGAGAAAATGGCTAGTACAAGAGAGGAGAGAGATGGGGGATGGAGGGGAGAGAGACAGACAGAGAGAAAGAGAGACAGAGAGAATTTTATCAGGATTGTGGTGAATTTGTAGTGAACGTGTCAAGCAAAAGTAGCATTGACCCTGAAAAGGGAAGAAATGAAGTGGAAAAACAAGACATAAATGGGACGTAAGGAAAGAAGTCTTCAAGGAAAAACAAAAGAAAACTAAAATTAAGTTTCATTGGAATACAATTTTATCTTATGAAAGCAGATTTTCTGACACACAACCACAAAAAAAATATTTAGCAGCATGGTTGATACATAACTCTCTGGATGATGTTAAGATTAAAGCATGTATCTCTTGAAAAATATATTTATTTAAATTTTATACAGAAATTTATATTAGAAATGTGCTGAACAGTCAAACTAGAAAACAAATACCAACTAGACTTTAAACCACAAGAGCAATCAATCACAGACTTCCATTTTAGAGAGGGTATTAATCATGAATTGTAACTTCCTAGCCAAAGCAGAAATCCCTCTCCCAGTTTCCTTGTTAAGTTCTCCTGGCAATTCTACCTCAAATTTTATATGAAAAAAGAGGCACCCTGACTTCTTTCCAGGGAACTGATGATCAGGAAAAACCAGTGTGCACAAATGCATGTGAGCCCCAGTAACCACACAGAAAGCATGCTATTTTTTTCTTTTGTGGGGGGGAAGGCCCAAGTGTGGGAGGGTGGACCTGAGTGGAATGGGAAGCAAGTGTGATCATTAGTAATCATTGTGTGTTTACGATAAGCACACAGCATACTTGCCTTCATTTAATAAGAGAAAGGGTATCAAGTATGGTTTTGCAGCCTGAAATGAGACAAATGAGTCATCTGTTCTATGAAACAATGACAATACAAACCAAAAAAAAAAAACAGTTGATTTACAGAACAGATCTTGAGTTTTCCAAAGGCATTTTGGAAGAAAAAGATCCAAGAAAAAGTTTGTAATCAATCTCCATTAAATTTAATAAATGAGTGATTCAGTCCATCTACCCATCCAGTCATTAAGGCTAAACACTGGCCTAGGTACCACAGATATAGCAGGAAACATATCTATGTCCTGACCTTTGAGGCTCATGGCCAGGTGTGCTTGAATAGAATGGCTCTGAGAATTTATTTGCAATTTATTTGCACAACTAAAAGCCAAACTCAAGTCCAAAGTGCACAGAATATGTAACTTTAGCAAACCAGTCTCCTTGGTATATTGTCTGTGTTTTATTGGATCCATAGCTGAGCATAAGCCTGTAGTTAAAAATGCTGTGAACTGGCTTTCAGCATGGAGAATCACCAAAGCATGAGCAGGGGTGTGAACCAACAAAAAAATTTTTTGTTGCTGTCTTCACTCATATTCACTATGTCATCAGTCAGCTCCTATGCTGTAATAAAGGAATTGGGTGGTAAAAAGGATAGACCAATTATTTTTCTGTCTGCTTAGTGTCTGAAGATAGTATTGGAGTACGCTCTAGAGATTTGGGCAAAGGGAACTGGCTTCCAGAAGTCTAAAAAGAGATAGTAGACTTCCTCATATGGAATAAATAGATTGGTATATGGTTATGAAAACCAAACATGAGTATTTACATATATGAAGAGGTAGATGAATTCACAGTGAAACATCGAGTTTATTCAAAATCAATGCCTCCTGTATGCTATGTAAGATCTATACATACATTATATCTAACGTTCTTAGAATACCTCATGAAAAATTCTATTTTTATCTGATAATTTTTGTATCACTCACTAACTGAAACAAACAAGACACTACAGAAATCACAGTTGGTGTATCTTAACAATTCATGGCTTCACCATAATAAACTAAAGATTTTATTATAAATAATGTAATATATTAGATAAAAATATCCCCAAAGCAAAAAGACTTTTTTAATGACCCATGTTATCACTGTGAAAACTGTTACTATTTGAACAGCCTGGTTTTTCCAAATAGAGTGTTGAGACTCAAAGATGCCTGACATTATAATGATGAGCAAAATGTTTAACCATCTCTCAAAGAAAACCAGCCCACAAATCACAATCCCAGAGAACCTAGACAACAATGAGGACCCTAAGAGATACATACATAGATCTAATCTACATGTGAAGTAGAAAAAGACAAGATCTCCTAAGTAAAATGGGAGCATGGGGAGCTTTGGGGAGGCTTGAAGGGGAGAGGGAAGAGGCAGGGAGGGGAGCAGAGAAAAATGTAGAGCTCAATAAAAATCAATAAAAAAATTAAAAATAGAAAAGCACTTTAGAATAAAACCATTTATAAACATTAAAGTTCAAGGGCATATAAAAAGGAAGTCTCCTTTATTTTTGTATCTTATTATTTATTTTTGTATATATTTTGATATTTTATATTATTATTTTGTATATATAATATATAGTTAACATGTTATATATACTATATTGAGAACATTGAATGTTATAGGGTAACCCATCATTTGTATGTCGACATTTTTAATTTTATCACACTCTACATTTCTTTTTATCTGCAGTGTTACTGATCTCTAGAGATGGAACCAAGATTTTCCTAGTAATTTTGTTGAGTGATTGTTGGACATTAGAAAGATCTACATGACATTGAAATAATGTGATGCAGTCAGTGGAAGGCCTTTAACTTATGGGAGACATTTATAATCTGCATGCCTCCTCTAAATGATGTCACAGATGAGGTAATCCTCCCACCGCAGCCGAATGACAACCCGAGAAGTGTCCCTATAGATGCCCATTCTAGAAGTCCTACTTACCTACTATAAACAAATTTTCCATGAAATGAGGGGAAAAAAAAACAGAAGATTTTGTGGAGGACCTTAACTAAAATATTTGCGAAAGGCTATCTCCTTGAGGTCATTCTGCAGCGATAAACTCTGAGGTTTCACTGTGGTTTCTGTTTGGATTTGTTTCATGACTTGTTGACATGTAGTTGACAGAAATGTTTACTCAGCATGCACGAGGTGTTGTGTTATAAATCTAAATGATAAAATGGCTGTTATAATCTACACCATTACCCCAGGATACTTTTGATACTTAGCAAATGGCAAGTGTCCAGGCCAACTTCAGTTTTCATGGAGAGAGGGTTGAAGTAGAGTGGCTGGAGCAGAGCAGATTGCGCAGGCGAAAGCAGTCACATGACACAGGAGCCTGCCGCTGATTCTCCATGGATGCCCAGAACAACTTTAAGAGAGGATCCAATGCTGTAGACCAGTACTGCATGTGATCTTGGGACTTTCACTGTGAAGTCTATACATATTCCTGAAAGATGCTACTCAAGAGCCTCTTAGCAATAAAAGCAAACAATGGCAGTGGAATTCTCACAACTCCTTGGAGATTCACTCACAGAAAGCCCTGTGCATGGAAAGAATTGCCCCTACCACCTCCAAAAAAAAAAAAGTAATTTTGTAATTGGTCAGCATGGGTATTATTGTAGATCAGGTCTAAGTATTTCTTTAGAAAGTGTCCTTCTACTACAGAAACTTGTTGACTTAATAGTCTTCCCTCAACCTGCACAGTCTAATAGGAAAGACTATCAATGGGAGAGATAAACCCTGTCAACAGAAGTAGTACAAAATACTGTCTAAAGCCACAATTCTTTCGTTTTATTTTATTGCTTATTTTTATTATTTTCTGCTCTCTATATTTTTTACTTTGTTCATTTTTGTATTTTAGTTTATATATTGTCTTAATGGATTCTCACGACTGCACTTTTCATTACTATACATATACAGTATTCTAGCATCTCTACATTATTAAAATTTGAACCACTCAGTCTTTACAGACATAATTCCTTTCCAGAAATGCCTGCTCTCAATTTGTTCCATTCCACAAAATATAAATGGAAATAAATAAAGCCAGTATCATGCTGATATGAAACCTGCAAGTACACTGTAATAAAGAACACTAAAGATCTATTTCCCTGATAAGCAGAGGTACAAAATTCTTACTGAAATGCTTTCAAATTTAATTCAATAACACTTTGAAAACATCACATATCATAACTAAATAGCACAGAATGATAGTCATATTATTTCATCATCCCAGGGATGCAAGTTGGTCCCGTCATATGTAAATTAGCTCATGTCATACAACATGCAATAGTCTTCAATACTGAATTTTTCAATAGTCTTTCAATACTGAAATCATAATAGGCAAAGAAAATCTTCTACCATCATATACATATTTATATCTACATTATGAAAGCTATACGTGACATACACTAAACACTAAAAACATTTTCTCTAAAATATGGAACAGGATAAGGTTAAACAGTCTCTTCACTCTTTCTTGATATAGTGTGCCAAGTCTCAGATCAGTGAGAAAAGAGAAATTAAGGGGCTATGAATAGCAATGGAAGAAGTCAAATTGTCCCCACTTACAAATGACAAGATATTAGATTTACAGACTCTAATAATGACTCAGATAATCTCCATATTTGAGAAATAGTTTTACCAAAATAGAAAGATACAAAATAACTGTACAACAACTAGTAGATTCTTCTGGGTCATAAGATCCCCCAGCTCAGCCTGTTTTGGGGCTGGGACAGGGTGGTGAGTGCAACCAGGCAGGAGTGTCTTTGTTTCACTAAGACTGCAAGCAGCAAGTTAGTCATTTTGTCTGTGAGGTCCCTGGCCAGCAAGGGGTCCTGACCCTGTACCAGAAGATCCATCAGAGGGGTGAGTGTGTTCCTGAGTGGCCTGGAGAAGCCCCAGTAAAGGAGCACAGACATGCCTCAACCCATGAACTTTCTGGTCATTCTGCAGGGGCTTCTCTCCCGGCTACTTCCTATCCCATCCCAGCTTGCACCAAGGCACCCCTTCCCTTCTTCAGGGTCAT
>LOEQ01008067.1:0-50635 GCA_001685075.1 Bramus lutescens
CTTTCTTTCTTTCTTTCTTTCTTTCTTTCTTTCTTTCTTTAAAATAATATGAGTTACCATGGTCATAGTGTCTCTTCCCCCCAATACAACACTGACTATAATGAATAACTTTCCCTCATTAGTTATCCAATACCAAGTGATCAGCCCTGAAAACATATACTTTAGTGAGTAGATTGTATTGACATGTTTAGGTACACATACATACATTCATACACACACATACACACACACCAATTAAAAAGAGACTATAATTTTGAGAGGGAGCAAGGGCAAATGTACACTGGAAGGACTGTAGGGATGAATGTTAGTGATGGAAATTCTATGATTATATTTTAACTTTTAAAATACAATTATCAACAAAAGAATCTCAGCTGGTTAATCGCAACAACTAATAGAGAATTTTTCTCTTGCACAGACAGGAATGAAACAAAAATTGAGAAATGGGGATCTTTGCAAAGACCTTTTACTTTTTAGCGAGTTGAACAAAGAATTTGGCAAGAGAAAACCCCACAGAATTTGGAATATCTTACTTTTCTTGTTGTGATATAATACCCTGATGACTGTAACTTAAGAGAAAAACGTTGGCTTTGGCTCACAGTTTGAGGGTATGGTTCATCAATGTAAGAGAGTCATGGTGGCAGGAGCTAGTGGCAGCTGGTCATATCAAATACACCACCTAGAAACACAGAGTGATGTTCACTCACTTTCTTCTTCCTCCTTTGCACTATGTTCAGAAGTGCAGTTTATGGATTGGGCAGTTTTCCTACTTCAACAACCTAATCTTGATAACCCTGCTAAGAATGCACAGAAGCTTGCTTCCTAAGTGAATATAGGTTCTGTCAAGCTGACAATATGAACTGTAATATGACTATAATAAGGTGTACGTGGATCTCTGAATTTGTGGCCTTTATGGACCTATGATCTATAACATTGCTGTAACTGGTAGTTCTGTACTCCTAAGTGACTCATAAAACTATTTAGTGGGTTAAATCATGTAACTAAAAACCTAAAATTGAATAAGAGAACAACAAATTAAAGTGTATTATGAAACATTTTTTACAATGAATGATAAAAATTTCATATAAAATATTTCTGGGGGTTGATGCAACATTTTTGAAGGACAGACATATATCTCTGAAGCACCTACAATGTATCTATTTAAGTTATGAAGTCACCTCTGGATTGTGGTCTACTCTCCCTTCTTCCCATTTGCACAGCAAAATGGACTCCTGGAAATAGTGTGATATCAAAGATGTAGGCCCTTGCGGCTTTGGGAATAGCTCACTTGGTCACTGTGGGATTGGAAGCAACCAGTGCAGGCAGTTGAACACGGGAATTTGTTATAGGCTGAATTAAGTTCCTCACTCACACACTGAGTTCGTGACAATTCCTCAAAACTGAGCTTCTATCTGGAGACCAGGTCTTTAAGGTGTTCACTAATGTTAAATGAAGACTTTGGGGTAGGTTCTTATACAGGCCAGCTGGGACAGACAGGCATAGAAGAAAGAACATATATGGAAGGGAAGATTCATCCAAAAGTTAACAAGAGAAACTTGCCCTGTTGACTGCCTGAATGAGAGCTTCCAGATCCTGGAGGAAATTCACTCCTGTTGGTTAAACCACCTAGTCTGTGGCACTTTGTTATTTCAGCTCTAGAAAATAGAGAAAGGCTTGTTTAAGGCCCATTTTTATTTAATTATGATAAATTTTGGTAAAATTTCTTCATTGGGTTTCTGCCTTTTTCTTTTTTTACGGTGAGCTCTGATCTTTGGCATTGTTATTTTTGATTTTAACATCTTAGCTGAATTTGCTTCAGTTTCTAGTGTCTGTATTGTTGCTCTTAAATTTCTTCAATGATAGATTGCTCAGGGCACATTTTGTCTCATTCATAATTAAGGTCCACACAGAACCACCCCGACGTCTAACACTCACTTAACTGTTTGTAGTTAAGATATACTACATGATGGTATACATCACCCCAGAAGGAAGTGGTTGCCACAGTGAAAACCTGCCGCCTCAGAATCTGCTGTCTGTTCCTATATCTGTGTTAAAGCACAACACATACGTCTCTCTATAGTGGTTTTGTCCCACTCTGGATAACTATTATTCAGCGTATTTCCTATTCTTCCTAAGTAGAAATCCCCCTCGCCCCCACCTTGATCTGCTCCTTAGTTTTCTGGACATTTGTTTGCATTCTTTTTCACCTTTCCTTTATCCAACTGGACATATTGTGAAAGTTACACCATGCGTCTTCAGGGATTTCCCCTCTGTCCCACATGAGCTCTCCCAAGACTTCAAAGTTGTAACACGGTGTCTTTTTTTCTCCTCTTGGTGCTAATCTGGGCAGGGAGATCACCTCTCCATGATTTACTGTTTCACATTCTCTTCCTTAGTGCTTTTATGGTTTAAACATTGCTTGAGCATGTCTCAGTGTGTGTTTGTTTGTATGGAGCATTGAGGCAGTGGAATCTTTAATTATTGGGGCCATAACTCTCAGTAGAGACTCATGTGCTTCTCATAGGACTGGATCAGTTCTCATGAGCCTGGGTTGTTAAAAGGGATCCTGGCACTATCAGCGTCCTGGATCTCATGTCTGTGCATTGCTTTCCAGTGCCATTCTCATTTTTGTAGTTCATACACCATGCTACCTGGACTCTCTCACACCAGAATTCTGACCCAAATGAAATACATTGTTTTATGAAGTAACACGCCTCAGTTAGTTCAGTTTAACAACAAAAATTGGGCTATTCATGTTCACCAACTTCAGTACATCTGGAATTAACTAAAACTCAAGAGGTTGGGTACACCTGTAAAGGATTTTTTCTTAATTAAATTATTGAAAGTAGGAATGCACACCTTTAATCTCGGCCATACCTTCTGGTGGCAGCCTATATAAAGGAATGGAGGAAGGAAGCTTTTAATCTTTGCCGGCTTGCCCTCAATCTCACTGGCAGGTCCAATGGCATTAGATTCTACTTCTTTGGGATACTGGCATATACTGAAGACCAGCTGAGACATCCAGCATTGTGGACTGAACAACTACTCGTAGACTTTCCATTTGTAAATAGCCTTTGTTTGCCTAGTTTGACCACATCTTATATGTCACTCTAATAAACCTCATCTTTCTCTCTCTCTCTCTCTCTCTCTCTCTCNATATATATATATATATACATATATATAATTTTTATCTATATATCATCTATCTATTTTATCAGGTCTATTTCTCTAGAGAACCATGACTAATAAAGTGGATTAACTACATTTTTTTAATTTCTGGTTTTTAAAATTATTTTTGCTGAGCTATATATTTCTCTCCACTCCCCTCCATTTCTCCCAACTCCCCTTCTACCCTCTCCCATGATCTCCCTGCTCTCAATTTGCCCAGGAGGTTTTGTCATCTTCTACTTCCCATGTACATTAGATTCTTAGGGTCCTCTTTATTGTTGAGATTCTCTGGGATTGTGAACTGTAGGCTGGTTTTTCTTTGCTTTATATCTAAAAGCCACTTATGGGTGAGTACATATTATATTTTTCTTTTTGGGTCTGGGTTACCTTACTCAATATGATGTTTTCTAGATCCATCCACTTGCCCACACATTTCAAGATGTCAGTTTTCTCTGCTATGTAGTACTCCATTGTGTAATTGTAACACATCTTCTTTATCCATTCTTTGGTTGAGGGGCTTTTAGGTTGTTTCCAGGTTCTGGCTATGAAAAATCATGCTGCTATGAACACAGTTGAACACATGTACTTATGGTATGATTGAGCATCCTTTGGGTGTATACTCAAAAGTGGTATTGCTTGGTCTTGAGGAAAGTTGCTTCCTAATTTTCTGAGAAATTGCCACACTGATTTCCAAAGTGGCTGTAACATTTTGCACTCCCACAAGCAATGGAGGAGTGTTCCCTTTTCCTCACATCCTCTCCAGAATAAGTTGTCGTCAGTGTTTTTGATCTTGGCCATTCTGACAGGTATAAGATGGAATCCCAGAGTTGTTTAGATTTGCATTTCTCTGATGGCTAAGGATGTTGAGTATTTCCTTAATTATCTTTCAGTCATTTTAGACTAATCTGTCGAGAGTTCTCTGTTTAGGTCTGTACCCCATTTTTGGATTATTTGTTCATTTGATGACCAATTTCTTGAGTTCTTTATATATTTCAGAGATCAGCCCTCTCTCCAATGTAGGTTTGGTGAAGATCATTTACCATTCTGTAGGCTGCCATTTTGTCCTGCTGACTATGTTCTTTGCTTTACAGAAGCCTCTCAGTTTATTATTAAGTGTTTCTCTCAGTGTCTGTGCTGCTGGGGTTATATTTAGGAAGTGGTCTCCTGTGCCAGTGCATTCAAGTGTACTTCCCACATTCTCTTCTGTGGGGTTCAGTGTGGCTGACTTTATGCTAAGGTCTTTGATCCATTTGGACTTGAGTTTTTGTGCATGACAATAGATATGGATCTATTTTTATTCTTCTACATTTTGATATCTGGTTATGCCAGCACCATTTATTGAATATGCTTTCTTTTTTTCCAAACCCAGGATAGCCAAAACAATCCTGTACAATAAAGGAACTTCTGGAGACATCACAGTCCCTGACTTCAAACTCTGCTGCAGAACTGCAGTACTGAAAAACAGCTGGTATCAACATAAAAACAGACAGGAGGACCAATGGAACTCATCGAAGACCCAGATATCAATCAACACATCTATGAATACCTGATTTTGATAAAGAAACAAAAAATATAAAATGGTTTAACCACATTTTGATTATAACATCTATCACATTTATATGTTTGTTTGCATGACTAAATAGATTCATTAACACTGGATTAGTCTTTGGAAGACAGAAGGAATACACTGAAAAACTTTGGAGTCAGTTTTGGTTTGATTTCTGAGTGGCCATTATGAACCACATAAACTTGGGCAATTCATTTAACTTTAGATTTTTGTAAAATGTGAATAAGAGTCGTGTTTACTTTATTTGATCTGGAAATTTGATCTAGTAGGTGAACAAAAGTTCTCCAGAGGATCTGGATCAGTAGGAGGCATCTATATATCGACATTTCGGTACCTAAAGAAATTTATTATAAGGAACTGGAGGTTTGGGTACCTTATGGTCTACAGAAAGGGTCAGAAGGCTGCAGCTCCAGGGACAGACACTTTGGGTATAGTTTTACCCATGTATAAAGGTCTAAGATCCATGGGTGCTCTTTGAGTTTCCTGGATCAAAGCCCAGAAAGTGCAAAAGTCTTAGTTCAAGTCTGTGAATCAAGGCAATGTTCCACCCCTAGTGCAGATAAGAAAGAAAAGGATTCTTTATTAATTGAGGAGATTTGGCCTTTTTGTTTACTACAGGCTTTAACTGATTGAATGAGATCCATCTATAATTGGAGAATAATCTGTCTTACTTGGTCTAGCGACTAAATGCTAATGTCATTCAAAAACACCCTTACAGGCACATTAGGCCACTATTTGATCTTTTTTTTAAAAAAAAACTGCTAAGGTTGTAGCAACTTATTTTCAATACTCCACTAAGGTATATATGTATGATTGAATATATATACAATATATATTAGCTGCTCTAGTGTGTGGTCTCTTGATTGATTTCAGAAAATCAGTAGCCAAAAGAACTACACTTTCTTTGTACAAAAAGTGGTATGTGCTCTTACATATTCCCATCAATGAGATGATACCCAATTAAAGGATACAACCCATGAATCAGGCCTTTTGGCATCCTGGAGTACATAATACCACTGAAAATATCACACGCACAAACAAACAATCTTACTCAACGACAAAGCCGAGTGAGTGCCCCAAGATGTCTTATTTACAGTTAGCTGCTTTTTTTATCATGTTTCTTGGAGACTTTTTAGGCTTTTTTTTTCTGCAGTTTTTTTTTTTCTGTGTCTATCAAAGGAGTCTCTTTTTGAAGCGTGATATAATCTGGCCTAGTAGACGAGGAGGTATTGAGAGAATTTGGGATGGCCTTACGAGTCGTGATCTCTATTGATTGTTCTTAACCTATGAATCTTGTTAACTAAAAAGTCATAATGAAAAACGAGTGTTCTGTAGAGTTCTCTCAAGCTGCGTTACCATCTATCACTTGCTAGAGAGATGGCAGCAGCAATGCCAGAAATCATGTTAGATAGCTATGATTTCCGAGCCTAATCTTTTATCTCAAAAGAGAACTTCCTCCATCTAAATTCTTGCCCTCTCTTAATCTATTCCAATTATTTAAAGTATTGCTAAGGAAATTAATACCATAAGCTTAAAGAGGTGAATACCCCTAAAAGGTTTTGTTAATCTTGAGGAATCACCAAGAACACACATAGTGAGGCGCATCACGTGACAGATGAAAATGCCTACAGAGATCTAGAGGATTTGGGATAAAACCGAGAAAGTCCAGTAGCAGGAGAGACAGGTTCAGGAGATGATGAGCAATGCCATGGAGCCGGGGACCATGTGAGGTTAGCGGATATTTAGAGGTGGTAGCTAAGAATGAGGTGTTAGGACACTGTGGCAAATCAAACTTCTGGTGGGGTATGGCTGTAAACGCATCCTTTGAGGAAGCCAACTCAGGAAGTGGTAGAGAGCACAAATTGAAAAGCCAAGGAAAGACAGAGCTCCCACATACTGGCTGCCTCCTTTACGGACCGCCTGGGACACCAACTGGGACTTTCTCTAGCACAAAGCTGTAGAAACCCAAAGGGGACATGAGTATCAGAGCCTCTGGAGGTGACCATGGCCCTCAGGGCCTCAGGAACTATTAGTGTCTGAAATGAATTGGCCTTCAGGTTTCTTTTCACAAGGAATGATTAGCATCTCAAATAGCATCAGATCACCACTGTATAGGAAAAATATAACTAAAACTACAAGTGCAATCACATATGTGATAAAAAATTTTAATAGCTACATTGAGAACAAGGAAAAAGAAATGTGTATATTTAATTTCATTAATATATTTATTTAACTCAAATTTGAAAAGCATTTTGATATGTAATCAACATAATAATTATGCATTTTGATATGTAATCAACATAATAATTATTATTAATAAATGTTAACATTGGTATAATATATAATTATTATTAATAAATGTTAACATTGGCATAAGTGCTGAGTAATTGATAACTATGAATTATTAATGCAATAATTAATAATAATTAGTTATAGATTGTATTTGGATTTTTTCTTACTAAAATATATGGAATCTAATATATACTTTATATTCAAAAGCACATCTCAGCTTAGAGAAGCCCAATTCCACGTGCTTAGGGGTTACGTGTGTTGTTAGTGACACTTCTCTGGACATGACAGCCCTAGATAAACAATTACTGTTTATGACTGATACGCTATGTATTTAGATAGATTATAGTTGTTTATGTACTGCATTATATCACAATAAATTGTTCTAGTATCTTTGAGTTCCTCAAAAGAGGCACTGACTTTGGAGTGGTTCTAGACATCCCAGACACATAAGAAGAAAAGAGAAGTTTATGAGTCTTAGTTTGATTCTGTTATAACAGTCAGAACTGTGAATGGTCTTTTATCCCAGAAAAGCAAATGTGACTGAGAGAAATGAGTGGTTTTAGCTTCATTCTCTTATTTATTTTTATGAGGTATGCAGAGACAAAGTATCAGTATGGTTAAAATTCTTTGATCAGTAGCCACCCATCAGAGGTTTGTTAAAATAGTTCAAAATTTGACTGTGTTAAAAAGGGACCATCAGTGATAAGATGAATTTTTCTTTGAGTAATTTTAATCCTTTTTCATCTCAGAAATGTTTCTGTTTAAGCTCTTGCACCTGATTCCATTGTTCCATCTGTCCGTCTGCCCTGGATGCTTTATATTTTCTCTATCTAGACATGCACAAAGCTAAATTTAGAAGATGTGCTAGATGTCTTGAAGGGTTTTAGATTGTGCTGGCACACTGAAAGGAGGTTGCCCAAGGAAACTAACTGAGGACATGGGTTGTGGCAATGAGAAGACAGTGAATAAATACTGCTTAAACACTCCATCAGGATGTTGTTATCTTACTTTCTGTTGCAATAACTGGATGCCACCTTTCGGGAAACTTATAAAGTCTAGAAGGTGATTTAGCCCATGTTCTGGAGGCTGGAAAGTCCAAGAGCATGGTGCAAAATATCTCACAGAGGTCATTTACTGCAATAGAACATGGTGGAGTCATGTCATATGGTGCCAAACCTAGCACAGATGCTAGCTCCAGCTCTGTTCTTTATAAGAAGATTATCATGCAGGCTCTAGCCTCATGATCTCATCAAATCCTGATCCCTACAGAGTATCTACTTCCAAATACAATTAACATATAAATTTGAGGGCTTAGTTTCTAACTATAAATATCTGCGGCACACTTCCTAACCATAGCAGTTATGAAGTCATTGATCAACTGTAAAGTAAGTTGTTTCCAGTAGAGGGTTAGACTCTTCTTCCTCTTAACAATCTCATTAGACACAGGAGACTCAGAAGGGCAAACACCTTGGGCAAGCTCATAAAATGAGGTACAGTTTAGATTTGAACTCAGGTCATTCTTAAGCTATTAACTACATTTTCATTGTCTTACTACATTTGCTCCTTTCAGAAGATCTAAATAATTCATTCATGAAAAAATTAATTAAAATATGGTTAGAAAGATTAAAAGAATTTAATATTTCTTATCCAACACATAGCATATAGTTAGATACCATGCTTAGGGACCAAGTATATAAAAATAAAAAGCTGTGCACTTTGTGTGGAAATGGGCAGAGCATGAATTATAGTGACTCCACTTCATATAGAAGACCATAATAGACACGGAGAGCTGTGAGATACTTCTCATGTGAGGAAAGGAAGCAGAAGTCTGCACACGAGAAAGGGGCCTTAAGTAACTGCCGAAACAGGATGAAAAGGTAGTGTCAAGACTTTGATGTTTGTTGTTTGTTTGTATTTTAGAGACACTCAAGACTCACTATGAGGTCGTGCATTTCTGAAGCATTCTATATTAATGTTATAACTCAGTGTGCATTCATGAATTTTTCATGGAAGTTGGAGCTCTGATACTTTAGAATTAAGAAACATAATTTGGGTGTTTCCTAGGCAATGACTGCAAAGAAGAGGAACTCAGAATAGCAACAGAAGGCTTGCTTTACAAGCTGCTGGAAGACCCTCAGCCAGATAAAGATCTGCAATAAAATATTTTAGGTTAACACAGTTTTATGCAGATAAATGAGCAGACGTGAAAAGAAGGGTGAATATGAATAAAAAGCTGTATGAAAAGCAAAGAAAATTAGTGCCTGCAGGCAGCTTAAGTTATTGTGCATAAACAACATGATGTGGACCAGAAAGGAAATATGACTGGGCCTTTGTGATTTAATTGAAAGTAAACATTCAATTATTATAAGTGATTACTGAAATTATTTTTGCATTCAACAATTTATAGTTTAACAAGTCCTGGTTATGCCTAACAATGACTTCTTTGCCTCTTTTGATAATTTCAAATGAGAAAAGTTGGACTCATGGTCTCTCATTATTTAAACTCAGACCTGGGAACTTAGATTTAGACGTTTGAGTAGACACATGGTGAAGTAATAGGAGGTGGAATTCGCAGAAAAGTCTCCTGTGTGTTTTGGTTACAGTTCTGCTGAGCACTCTCTGGTGTAGATTGTTGGAGAGAAGGCGGTATCACAGAAAGGGGTCCTGCTGGAGGGAGTGCTGACTTCTGGAAGACAGTGCGTTGCCTCTACACAGCTACTGTTTCAATTCCCCTTCATCTCAGTGTTGTTTGGACAGTATGGGAGTCAGCATAATGTCTCTTGATGTTCATTCCTTCAGAATAATGGACTCTAGAACAAATATTTTGAGCATTAGTGTCTTGAAAAATGGGTAGAATTTACAGTTTTCCAGACCTAGCAATAGACAATAAAAGGAGAGATGCCCGTGAATAGAGGATTCCTTCGAGCGGAATCAGTTTTCCCTGAAGTACCAAGGGCAAGGCAGTGACACCATGATGAACCCAGCAATGACTCAGGCTCAGGACTGTCTGTCTGCCAGGAGACACCTTATTCCTTTTGACTCAATCTAATTTCCTACTGGGAAAAGCAAAGCCTAAATAAGGCAGTTTATGGAATGATTACACCCTCAATTATTTTTCTCTTTCATTCTAGACAGGAGAACATGTGCTTTGTGAGAAGAAAAGAGAGTCTAAACTAGGCAAGATAATTTCACCCAAAATATTGAATGAAAATATAAAATACAATGGATTTGCATCTGGAACATCTGGAATTCCTTGTTTTCCTTTCACCTCTCTCTCTCTCTCTCTCTCTCTCTCTCTCTCTCTCTCTCTCTCCTTCCTTCCTCCTTTGCTAAGGTTATCCCTAAGAGAATGAATAACAGTTGCAAAAGCAGCAACCAGACCCCATTTATGGCAAAGATGCTCTTTGTTCTTTGTGTACTGATACAACACGGGGAGCACCACTGTAAGTAACAAAGCCAGATTTACCAGTGGGCAGCATTTTCCAGATACCCAAGTTTCCTTCTAATGAAGTGAATCATAGAGAAGTTGAGGCTTCTCAAATCCTTTTCTGAGACCTCAGACTTCTCCCACCCTGAAGCTATCTCATTAAGGAGGCTATATAAGCCATGCTACATGTAGAGACTCAGTGAGCAAAGGAAATTCAATATGTACTCTTGTTGGATTTACTAGCTGGTGAACTTCTGATCAGGGACAATTGTGTAAAGTTGGAGACTCATTTTCTTAGGAGGAAGCGATTCCTACTCTCTGCACAAGTACAAAGAAAGTCTTGATATGAGTTAGAAAACCTGTACAGTCGATAGCAGCATTGTTGGAAACATTTAAAATGGGGCAAGTTTTACATTATTTTTGTTGTTTAAAATATTTATGCCAGATATAGTTTCTAGTACAAGATTTGTGTAAAATGGAAATAGAGAAAGATTAAAATGTGGAAAAGAAATATAACTTTAGGTTAGGTATGTACACAATGCCTTATGAAATTTTGGTGCTAATTTCAAACCTGCAATGAAAGTTACTTTTAAAAACATGATACATACCTAAGAACACTGAGTTTTCATCTTTTGCTTTAACACATAATGTGGAACCCAGGAGTATATAATGAACTGTTTGAAACTGTATTCATAATTTTGATTCTTTGAGAATTCCATATGCTGCATTTTGTTCATATTTACTCCACCCACTCATGCTATCAAAATCTATATTAGTGTTCTTTAAAATAACAGAACTTTTTTTGTTTGTTTATTTTGAGACAGAGTTTCTCTGTAGCTTTAGGGCCTGTCTTGGAACTAGCTCTTGTAGACCAGGCTGGCCTCAAACTCACAGAGATCTGCCTGCCTCTGCTTCCCAAGTGCTGGGATTAAAGGCATGCGCCACCACCACCCAGCTAAGTAACAGAACTTATAGATGGATATCTGTCTGTTTGCCTATCTGCCTGTCTGTCTATCTGTCTGTCTGTCTGTCTATCTGTCTATCATCTGTCTATCTGTCTGTCTGTCTATCTATCTATCCATCTATTTATCCATCTGAGATTTTTTGGAATGATTTACAGACTGCAGTCTAGCTATTCCAACAACGGCTGACAATAAACAGAAAGTCCTAGAATCCAATAGTTGCTCTGTATACTAGACTGAATGTCTCCATTAATCTTCAGCATATGCTGGTTTCCTGAAGAAGTAGGCTTTAGTGTCAGTGAAGGAATGGATTTTCTAGTAAGGATAGAGCAAGCAGGCTAAGGGCAAGCTTCTATGTCCTTATGTAGGCTTCTAGTAAATGGTATGGCCCAAATGAATGGTGTGTCTTCGTGCCTCAAAGGTCTGGACTAGAAAGGGATTCATCCATTTCAAACCAAGCAACAAATCTCTCAAATATGCCTTCCATTTCTGAACCCTAGTTCATTCCAGATTTAGTTAAGTTGACAACCAAGAATAGCCATCACAAGGTATAAACATCTTGTTAAGCCATACATCTTCTTCTGTACTGTATCCCAATTGGTTTTATGAAATGGCATCATAGTTTCCCATTCAAAGTGTGGTGCACAGACCAGACCAATGTCATTTTCTTGGAATATATATTTTAAACATTAGACTTTAGATTAAATGCAGGTTTACTGCATTAGAGGCTTATTTTAGCAAAAATAAATAAAAATAAAATTATATGCATATTAAAATCTGAGATCTCAGATAGACATCTTCAACTTTGGGGTCAATAATTTGATGGATCATTATGAGTGGTGAGATGAATCATAAGTATAGAATTATTACTTACAAAGTATAAAATTTTCAGATGGCTTGGAGTTTAGAATAAATCTAAAGTCCTTCACATACCATATCAACCAAAGTCTTTCCTGAATGGGAGGAAAGAACAGAGATGTGTATGGAATCTTAAGGATGTATCACCACACTGAAGACATTTGAGGTGTTGTGTTTGGATGCAGGGAGAACCAGGTGTTTTGAGGCTCCTGGAGAGTTTATTATTTCCATATAACTCTAATTAAAAAAGCTGAGACAACCCAGAGAAGGAAAAGCTGAATTTGCTGATAGTTTCAGTATTTTCTGTTAGTGGTTATTGGCCTTGAGGATTCTGTGCTTGTGACCAGGTATAACTTTGTGGTGGCACAATTATGTGACAGTGGCTGCTTGTTTCATAGCGGGCAGGAAGCAGAGAAAATGGGAAGGTCAAAAGTTCACCTCATGGACCCACTGCCTCCAGAAAGAATCTGTCTCACAAAGTTTCCACCACTTCCCAATATTGTAAACGGAGGCTGCTTGCTCATTTCCCAGCCATTCAGACCTGAATAGTCACACAGAAACTGTTGGTCAATTACAACACTGTTTGGTCAATAGCTTGTACATATTTCTAACCAACTCTTATATCTTAAATTAACCAATTTCTATTAAACTGTGAATCACCACGAGGTTGTGTCCTACAGGTAAGGTTTTGGCTGGGGGCTGATGTCTGTCTGATGTGGGAGTCCCCTCTGTGTGCTGTGATTTCCATTAATGAATAAAGAAACTGCCTTGGCCTGTTGATAGGGCAGAACTGAAGAATGCAGGGAAGACAGAACTAAATTCTGGGAGAAGGAAAGAGTCAGGGGACACCATGGATCCACACCTGGAGGTAGATGTGCTGAAACTTTGCTGGTAGGCCACGACATTGTAGTGCTATACAGATTAATATAAATGGATTAAATTAAGATGTTGGATTTGTCCAATAAGAAGCTAGAGCGAATGGGCCAAGCAGAGATTTAAATAATACAGTTTCTGTGTGGTTATTTCAGTTCTGGGTGGCTGGGACAAACAAGCAGCCTCCTCCTACATCTATCTCCTTTGGCAGTTACATGGCATCTCCTTGACTCCATCTATTTTCAGATTTTCCACCTGGCTTTACTCTGGCAAGCCATTGAACGAAGCAGCTTTACTCATTAACCAATAAAAGCAAAACATATACAGAAGGACGTCCCACATCACCATACAGTGCCCCAAATGGAGACTCAAGCCTTTAGCACATTGAGCCCATGTGAGACATGCTACATGTAAACCACAGCAAAGGGTAAGGTGGTGCCCCACAGAGCTACCTTCTCTAGGATCAGATAGACTGAGGGCTATGAGCATCTGCTCAAAGAGAGACGTTTACTCATTGAATGTGTTTACTCATGACTTGTATATGCCACCTGCTCTGCCAGACCCCAGGGGACAGTGCTGAAGAGCATTGATTTAGTCTTTGCCTATAGGAACCCACTCAGGGGAAGCTGGTGTTTCCCACGCATTGTTGTCCAGTGAGTTTTATGATCAGGGTCCAAGGAAGGTAGGTAGCTAATCAGTCTGAACCATGAGTTTGTGGAATATAGAAATACCTGAAATATCAGAATCTGATTCTGCAGACTGAAAGTAATGTCTGATTTTAACAGCATATATGGAATTCTTCATTGCATATAGGTAAAGGAAGAAACAGTGGAAAGGAGGATTTGGAACTTCACTTTTAGATAATAAGACAAATCAGATGGCATTTTTAAAAAGCTTTTTTTTTCTGTATTCAGATAGACATAAATATCAGGAAGAATAGTGGGCCATTTGTGGTTTTGGAAATCTTAATTCAGACATAACCTGTTTCTTGAGGCATGTTTTCCAAGCTGTCAGTTGAGTTCTATCCTTCCTTGAGTCATGGAGCTAGAACTAGAGTTTTCTACTTTTTAAATTTCCAAGTTATTTTCATTTGAGGAAATAAGAACATCCCAGACTGAAGAACAACTAATAAAAACTCAGAGGCAGAAATTGGAGTTCACCCTGAAGACCAGAAAAAGAATTCAGCCTGCCACTGACTCTTACCTTGACCTCACTCTGAAGTGACAATCCTGCCTCCAGGAATCTTGGGATGAGGCTGAACTTGTGAACTGTCTCCTCCCACTTTATATTCCTCTCTAGGGCTGGAATTCAAGGCATGCACCACTGGGATTAAAGACATGCACCGCCTGGTTTCTATGGCAAATAATGTAACCACTGGGATTAAAGTGTGTGTTACCACTGCCTGCTCTGTAAGGTTGACCAGTGGTACTGTTTTACTCTCTGATCCTCAGGCAAGCCTGATTTATTAAAATATAAATTAAATACCACTATACCAAACAAAGTTTTATTTATTTTTTTTAGTGTATCCTGCTGCTATTTGCCTAAAAGAGGAGGCAAAGGTCTTATGAGGCCTGTGTGTTTGATAATTTAGATTTTAGTAAGAATGTTACAATTTTATACCAGAAGCATAAGGTTGTAGGAGATTTTAGATGTGCATATTAACTATTAATATATGATTTATTGTAACATATCATGTATGATCTATGTCATATATAATATATACATGTATATATGTGTTTTTTTTTTCTGATGCTTAGTGATCTTTCCGTTACCTCAAGTTTATGGCCTTTCCAGAGAAGGGATAAGATATTTGTTAGAGAAAAATTCTAACTCGAGCCTTACTCTGGATTTTGAACTTTGAAATTCTTGCCTGATCTTCAGAGGCACAAAGGAAGAAAAACATGACTTGTGTGTGGCTAGAAGGAGAACATAACTGGGTCATCTGAAAATTAGGTCAAATGAGGATCCTTCTACCTCAGGGGCACAGTCAGAAAGGACCCAGGTGGAGTCAGCAGAACGACAGAGATGGGATGTGTTCATGGTGAGTATAGGAAGATGCACATTGGCATGACAGAGACAGTCCACATATCCAGGAGAACAGCACAAAAAGTGCTAGTCACTAAAGGCAGTGCTGTATGTAGCTTCATTTCCACTGCCCATCCTGTTGGCAGAAGCAATAGGATGGACGTGTGAGGCCAGAAGAAGACTGAGTGCACTGGATCAAAGGACACCGGCCATCAGGAAGTGTGTATGAGAGCTGTTTCGAGGACCAGTAGTCAGTGATCTAATGAGAGCAGAAGCTGCCAGCTGATGCTTTATACATGTTTTTTCAGGCTACGCACAAAAGCATGGTACTAATATGATACCTCTGGAATTTATATGTCACATCAGGACAAAGAAAAGATTTATGATTAAATTTGATTTTCATCACTCAGTAGAATGGGACTGAAAGTGGAAATTGAGTTCCGTTTTTAGAAAAATAAGGTAGTATTTCTTTTCAATAAATATCTCTTTGAATAAAGTTTTGGCCTAAAGTTTCTACTTATAATAGTAGCTTTCTTGATATGTGCAAAGGATTGGGGACTGGGATAGAGTGTATTTCAGGGAGTGAAGGGCCATCTTCCCTGCTGTCTGTCTTTCCTACCTTAGCTCATTGTGTTACTTTTATGGAAGAGCTTTTGCCCCTCCAGCATTCTCTAATCTTTCCTAATATTTTCTCTCAGTATTGTTTGCCCTTGACATCAGAAACAATGAAGGCTCTATTAAACCTAGAAACAGATTAAAGACACTGTCATCCTCAGGTGACAACAATTTTGCAGAATTCTGCGAATGGGGGAAATACAACCACCCTCTGAATACACTTCATTTATGATGTACACATGTTCTGTTGACGGGGATGTGCAATCTTCATCAGTTAGTGAACAAATAGAAAACATGGGCTAGGAAAATACAAAGGGTGCAGAAACGAAAGGGTCAAGGCTTCAGCGGGGGAGAAGGCGAGCTAAGCTTTCCCTGTGACACAGCATTTTGCTAAGCAGCCATTTCTGTGGCAGGAGGGGCTGTTTCTTTTTACATTGACTGGGTCAAATTGGTGCCCCATGCAGACGCTTCGGTGTGTATGCGAGAGCACAGTATTTAATTGTCGGGGGAACTGAGAATTAGATATGCCTTTAAAAGGCATTTTGCCTGTAGAAAGCTAAGTGCAGTCTGCTGGAACGCTTGCTCTTCCTGCTATGCTCCCGTGTTGCTGAGCCACCTTTGTCAAATGGCAGGCAGAGAGCAGCACAAGGTCATCATTCTTATACTCAGAGCAACTAATTATTTGATGAGAGCAAGAAATATTCTGTCGTCATTGGATCCTTTGTCTTCCCTGCTATTTTTTATTGTTGAAGAAACAAACAATAAAAACCCATGCAAGTTCACCCAGAGACTTCCAGGTTTGTCCTCCCTGGGTGCTGCCTGCTATCCTCTTAGTGAACTTAATTGGAAACTGCCTGTGGTATGGTCAAGCTGACCCACAGAAGACCTGTGGATGGCCTTCGTCACTGTTCACAGCCACAAGGGAAATCAGCCCTGGTTTGTTTGTCTAAGTTAGCTGCTTGTCTGGAAACCAACAAACACCACAGCACTCTTTAGAAGAATTTAGAGCGGGCAATAGTCAGTGCTGGGGAGAGTGCAGGGAGGGCGAGCATGAGTGTCCCACAAGCTCCTGACTGCATGCAGCAAGTGTCTGTGAAGAAGTTCACTCAGCGATCGTCTGCCCATGATGACTCCAGCTCCTGTGATTAGCTTCTCCCTTCTGGGAGCACTAAAACAGAAGGGAATGAGCAGAGAGCCTAGTGATGGCAGAGAAGTCAAGCGACCAGCAGGGCTGGGGATGCAGCATCTGTCTGTCCGCAGGCATTTGCCTTTCTCCCTTATCTCCTGCCATTTCCCATGTAGGTGGTGTCCATTAAATATTTTTCAAATGTATGAGTAAATATTCAGGGAGAAACAGTTGTTTTGACGTGTCACTTTGATAACAAACTGAATTACATTAACGGGGCAGTCAGAAATTGATAAGTTTTTCTTCTCTCTTTGCAGATGTCTTGATTTTGTGACCACATTGTCTAATAATTTTACTAATAACTTGTCCATGATGGCCAGTCACAAATTTCTCCCATAAAATTATGTTGGGACCCACAATTCTGCATAAGTGCCTGGAAGCTTCTAGGAGCTCACTCTCTTGCTGCAGGTGTCTGAGGGGAACCCTTGTGCATGAAGATATGACTGATGCTCCCTTGTCACCACAGGGGGCCACACATAGGAACTGAGGGGAATTATTTGGCTCTTGCCCTGTCTTTGATCCAATGGCTCTGGAAGAAGCATGGAGCAATGAGAAAGTACTTATGTGGAAACAGGCCAGGAAGAAAGCAAGGTCTAGAACACAACGAGGTCAAGCTTGGAGGGGGGGAAACCCCTGAAAAAGGAGCCCCTAACTCTTTTCAGCTGAGCTGTGGTACTCCATGAGATGAACCTCCAGGAGCTCAGCTGGAGGTGATCACTATTCATAACTGGTTTCTTTGTATGAGAGCACACAGCTCCTGGTCTCCTTTAACACCTGACAGAAGCCTGGGTAAAGACGTTCTTCCACATGCTTTTCACCTAGTAAGAGGTGGCAGGGCTTGAAGTGAGCGAGAAGAGATAGTAGCATCAGGAGATATCCTTCCTGTACAAGAGAGGTAGAATTGGAAATGGAGAGAGGATTTGGGGAAACAGAGCCCTCAATGGAAGAGAGTCAGAGCATCGCTACAGGGATCTGAGCTTGTAACTTAACAGTGGAAAGCATGCTTAACATATAGGAATCCTGGGTTCTACCCGCATCTCCAAGGGGAAAAGTGTTGTTCTAGGAAGGGAATTGGGAGGGCAGGACTGCGGTGCATAAACTATCATATAGAAGGTTTCTTCCGAAGGTATGGAAAACAATAGTATGACGACTTTTCATAATTCAATGAAACAAGTTGGTTAAAGAAAAGAGCATCCCCTCATTCTATTCAGTATTGATTTTGCTTGTCCCTTTATTAGTGCAATGTAACTATATAGAACAGTGAGTTTTACTGTGACATTTTTATACCTGCATATAGCATATCGATCATGTCTACCCCTGGAACACTTGGTCTTCTTTTAGGGTGCTGTGATGGTTGATTTTGATTGTCTACTTGACTAGACTAAAACATATCTGGTGCTGTGGAAACACACTTCTGTGTGTCTGTGGGGTGTTCCAAAGAGGAATGATAGGAAGGACAGTGACTCTGGGAAAACCCAGACCTGAATGTGGGAGTCTGGATACAAATGAGAGAGAGGAAGGCACATGTGTAGGCATAGTGCCTTTCTTACTAAGGGAGTGTGCATGCGACTGCTTCCGTGTCTTCTGAAATTAAACCCCAGACTTTTCAGTTTATTATGGACTCCAGACTAGTGAATACGCATAGATTTTCTAGGCTCTAAACATGAGACTAGATCAGCGTCCTTCTTCTTGGATTGTACAGTTGCCACTTCAATTCTTCCATATGTCCATTGTCATTGTTCAAATTCCAAGACAACAAATCCCTTTATTATCTATTTGCATGTCTATATCTATAACTCTATCATCTATATCTATCTGTCATGTATCTGTCATCTATCTATCTATCTATCTATCTATCTATCTATCTATCTATCATTTATATCTGTCAATCTATCACCTATCAATATAGTTGGCCATGTTCATCTAGAGAACATTAACTGTTAGTTTAATAAAAGAATATTTAAGCTTTCTGTGGAGTAAAAAAATAATCCTCTGAGTATGACAGAGAAGCATCATGCAGCTGGGAAGAGGAGGTTTCAGGGCCTCTCCCTCCCTATGGATTAGTTGGCAGAAGGAAAAATGCCAGAGGGATAGCCAAATTCCTTCTACAGCCTTTTCCCCTTAAGGAAGAGGCTGCTAATATGCAGCCATTGATTGTTTCTTTTTTTTCCAGCAAAAGAGGATAAATATCCAGAGTACCATATTGAAACCTAATCTCCATCCTCATCTACAAGCTCTCTAAACAAAGGCTGAAGCAGTTCCCAAGGCCAATGTGATAATGCAATTCAGAATTTGTGTTGCTCTTTATTTCCAGGGAGTAGACATCAAGTATTATCTATCCATTTAAATTTTACTGCATACTTTATTATTAAATGACATTTCAGATATCCTCACACAGAGTATTAGGTGACAAAATGAGATGATATTTTTGGCAAGCTGTCAGAATTTCATTAGGTGAATTTCTGTTTACTTCATACTTCTCATTATGGATTGGCTATGCGACCTTATTTTCAAGACTATTAGCACCTCATTTGTGTGTGCTTAGACCAGAGCATTTCTCTGTCTTTCTTTGATGCTGTTTTGCTTTCCTGATGGGAAGCCACATCTGTTATGTGTATCATATAATTATGTGTGGCACTGCTTGGATATTGCAGATTTAATTGACAGGGTCACATCGATTTGTTATCCTGCATGTACAATGGAAGCATGGGATCAGTGTCTTGTTTAAGTCTAGTTCTTTCTTGCAATTAATCTTTAAATAATTGATGTTTTCTTGCTAATTATATTGAGTTCATTTGTTATTCTGGGTCTTTTCTCAAGGTGAATCGAGATCATATTCATGTTCCAAAAATTTCTGTAATCTAGCTTACTATTTATATGCTGTATTTTAAATTATAACTTTTATTTTTGAGTTTTAACTCACCCACACAGCATGGATAGAAAACTAGGAGTTTAACTTCTGAAAGTTCACATATCACATGTGGCCATTTGGTTCACCGGGGTACATATTTTATAGTGCCATTATATCTTTACTAATATGGAAAAGACTCCAATACTTATGAATGCATCCCTATTCTTAAGGTTCTAGAATTTAATTTAGTCAGTGATTATGTAGAAGAGTGGAGACATGATTATCTTTTATAGAAGTAAGTGAGTTATAGCTCAAAGTCAATCTGATAAGGTATCATTTAGCATGTCTAGTCAGTCTACCAGAGAAATACATCAGCCTTTCTATTTGTTTTAGATTCTTTCTTGTAATATAGAAATGCCTGATAGGCCATCACAACTTAGGAACCCAAAAGAGCATTAGGGAATTTCAAAGAGATCAAGAGTAGCTTTGCTATGTGAGGTCAGTGTGTAGTGTGTAGACATGATGATTGGTCTTGTCTGTTCCTTTGATTGTATACGTAGTGGGATAAAAATGCTCTGCTCAAAGATCAGGAAGCATGAGTCATCTTTTCACATTCTCCATATGAATTGCATGGCCAAGAGCAATAAAACATATAAAATAGTAAATGGACTTTACCATCAAATAACACTTAAATAACCTTTTCTGATCCTCCTTGCAGAGTGGTAGAATTTTATTCAAGAGGTTGGGAGTTCAAGGTTCAGGGAGACCAAGCACTGGATGGAAAAATAAGTTCAAATACATGAAAGTGATTTGTAAATGCTAGTGTAGAGCCCAAACAGAGATGCTGTTATCACTCTATCTAATTTCTTCCCTAGCAATCTTCATAGTTTTTTGTTTCCTGAGTAATCTTAAACTCAGAGGCTATATTCTCTTGCTGATTTTAATATAATTAAATTTTTTTATAAAGAACAAGATGGCATAGTTACTTTGCATTTTAATAAAATGAAAGGGCTCAAGTCCCTAATGCATTGCACACAAATGCAGTGTAATTTCTTCTGAAATTTATGACTATGATCTAAAATATAGCTTGAATGCTAACTTTTTTTAATGTCATAGGAACTTTGCATTATTCTAAAAAGTTTCTATTGGGAATCTGACTTTAGTCTTGTAAGCAACATGACCCATTCTTCCTTAAATATTATGGGTTACTAATTCAGAACATCTAGTTCTGTAAAATACTGTTGATTGATTTTTCTTTAAGAAATTATGCTGTGGAAATGGCAGTCTAATAAAAATGAATGGACATGCATTGAGCCCACATGCATCCATTGTCTAGGCTGAATGATTTTTCACACGTAGGAGTTCAGAATTTTCAGAGTGAACGTTTATACATCTCAGGCCACCTTATTATTGCTGCTGTAGTAAAGAATATCACATAATATAAAGTGCCATAAACATTGAGCCAACTCCACCCATTGCAGTTAACTTCTGAGATAATGCTAGTGAGTATCGAAGACCCGAGACCATCCCTTCACTCTATTTGTCCCAACTAAAGGTTCCTGCTGGTATCACCAGTAAGACACAGTTTGTTTCAGTTTTCTGTAGAAGTTACAGAGAAATAGTTTTGCACTTTCTCCCTATTCTCAGCTGGGTGTTGGGGTTGCTCTATTTAACATTTGTAAGTGGGCAGAAATCTAAATTTTTCAGTTGAAGAGTTGTTATTGATATCATTGTCATTTAAGCATAAAAACCAGGAATATGGTTTACAGTGTCCATTTTGCCCTTGAATTTCTCACTTCTATGCTGGATGTGCTGGAGAGAATTCTTGGGTTTCTGAATGGATCACAATGGACTCTGTGACACTGTGGTCATCTGGTTGTTCTTCCTTAGCCTGTTTGACACATCATCACTGAGAGTGGACACAGTTGCTCTTTCAGCATTATAAAGATTGCAGATCTCTCTACCTAGCTCTGCTTGACACTGCTCTTGCTATGAGACTGACCACTAACCTCCCCATGGGCACTTAATGAATTTCTCCTGTCCCAATTCTAATGAACTAGAAATGTTCATGTAGGACATCTGGTTCTCTATTTCCCAGAGAATAGGAAATCTATTTTAAAACATTTTACTTGTAAACACAAATCCCTAAACGAGCTTGGGAATATTTTTAGTCAATATGAATTTTCCCCTTTACTACAAAAGAGTGCATTTTTAGTGTGGCGGTTTCTTCAGGGGAGTTGTTCACTTCTCATCTTGTATGTAATTTCTCCCTTTGTAGTGTGTAGTTGTGAGTTCTCCCTGTTTTCCATATACCTATGCATGTCATTTCATTTTTTCACGCAACCACACAATGCAGCCAGTTTCAGGATTTCTGGTCATGCAGGAAGGTGTTTCCCAAAGCAAATCCAGTAAGTGAATTACACAAAGATCCTCAAAGATATTGGATACTTTGGATACTTGGAGACATGTTTGTATGGCCAAATTCTTTGGTTATTTTTGTCACCAGCCTTCTAAAGAGCTTTCAAACAATGATGAGTACTGAGAGAAGCAACAGCAACAATAGTATTTCACTAACTTATTTCAATATTTTTTTTCTCAAGGAGAATTTTAGCCACAGTAGATTGGAAGCTACATGGAATATTTACATTTTCATGAATTTATGTAAATAATTTAGTCATCTGTTTTCACTCAATGACTAAAATACTAGGTCAATAAAATTATTAAAAGAAACTTTTATTTATTCAACAAGGAGTTTAAAAATTACACAGTGGGGTTGGAGAGAATCTTAATTCAGATAGTGGGAGAATCTTTGTTCAGATCCCAATATCCAAGTGAAAAAAGCTGAGCATGTTCACACATGCCTGCTAACCTATAGCTGTTGGGATGGACATAGGAGGACCTCTGGGGCTTATGGCAGCCTAGATTCAGGTTCAATAAGAGACCCTTCTGCAAGTGGTATAGCAGGACACCTGTCTTCCTCCATTGGCCTCTGCATGCATGTGACACAGGTGCACACACTATCATACACATATGTGCATATATCACACACATATACACCACAGTATACTCAGATATTCTTTGTTTCTTCTTCCATTCAAACCCTCTCCATCATTACACTCAAACACACACACACACTCTCAAATGTGTGTGTATGTGTGTGTGTGTGTGTGTGTGCGCGCACAAAGTGCAAAACATTGGGAGTCTCTGTGGCATCAAGGGCTTTGGGAAATGTCACTTTGTGTTTCTAAGACACCTAGACAAAGCATTACCTCCTAAATACTCTTTTTCACCTCTGAACACTACATTGTCAAAAAGTGAATCTTAAAGAATTAGAAAATCCACAGAACACCTTTGGAAAATTATGTAATGAATAAGGAAACTGCAGCATCATAAATGTAATCATGAGCTCACAGAAAACTGGATACACGGAGGCCGTGTTAGTTGAGGTCAGTTTATCTCCATTGCACAGAAACTTTCCTGTATTGTACTTGTCTCAAAGCCTCAATTCATCCATTTTTATTTAATAATAGAAAACTCAGAAATGGAAGAAGATTTATGCTATGTATATATGGAGGCAGAAGCAGCTTGTATAAAAATGACCTGTGTATGAAATTAGTTGCTAATAAAGCTTGTATACATTTCTATTTTTCAGTACCTTATAAACAGCATGAAAAACTCCATGTGGTTATCAGTGTGCTCAGAATTTAGTGTAGATTTATTTGAGAAGATCTCTGTTGTTCTAGTCTTCTTGGTTTTTGAGGTATAAATGAGAAGCCTCTTTTAGGTACAATGATTTTTATCAGTAAACGGAGAACAATAATTTCTATAAGAATTGGGGGGGTCAGTCAGTAAATTGCTTGCCTTGTAAGGATGAAGACCTGAGTTCAGTTTCCAGAATCCACATTTTGATATTAAGCCAGGTGTGGTGGCGTGTATTTGTCATCCCTGTACTAGAGAGCTGGAGGCAAGTGGGGGATCTGGGCTTCACTGGTCAGCCCGCCTTGCCTCCTGGTGGACTCCAGACCAACTAGAGACCCTGTGCCAAAAATAAAGAAGACAACATTCCTGAAGATAATCAACCAAGCTTGTTATCTGACTACACACACACACACACACACACACACACACACACACACTGCATATACAGATACACAGCTGTAACTGTGCCTTATGTGGATCTAAAATACATAGGTGAGAATCCCTGTTGTGGTAGACATTACATAAATCTCTGCTTCTTTGCTACTGTAATCAGTGTTTCCATTCAAGAAGGTTCAAATCCAAAGGAAAGAGTAATGGAAACCATAGTAAGAGGTGGAACTGGAAGAGAGGTTCCGTACTTTGACCATTGGGCTAGGAGGGGCGAGTTGACCTACTATGCAAAGCTAGCTTCTTTTTACCTGGCTGCATCATGTGATTCATACTTTAAAGAGAACAAAACATTTTCATAGCAAGATGTTTCAGATCTGATCAACTTATGTTCTATCCGAAGGCTTGTGGTAAGGGTCTGCAATATTTTTCACTGATTTGTGAAAGTAAATTCCATTGAAATAGCCTAGTTGCTGCAATAACAAAAATAGCCCTATATTCTTATAAGCTGTAGAGTTATTTTATTGTTGTGTTATTTGTATAAGCATCTACTACAACTGTATTCAAATAGTGTCTTCAATTGTGTGTGCACTGTGCATCATCACAAGGATCTTAATCACTTGATTTTGAGTTAGCCAAAGGGATATTGCCAGAGGATGGTGTTAAGGTGGGCATGGCTTGATCAAGAGGTCCTTGTTTAACATAAGAAAATCCTTCTGCTGGTCTTGAAGGGCAGAGGGTCATCTTGTGCATAGTGGCTGACCTGGAATAGACAGTATATAAGAAAATAGGAGTCTCTGTCCTGTGATTGTAAGGAACCAAGTATTGTGTATTTCTTGATATGGTTAAAGGAGGATCACAAAGAGGATGAGGCCCAGTTCTTTCTACAATTCAGTTAGGAAGGTCAAGAGCCCACTATGACTGTGCCCAGTTCTTCTAGGGTTGAGAATAGCTGAGTGGATGACACTGTAAGCTATCATCACTAATTCACACAGCACTAAAAAGTAACACACTGCTATACAAGTTTTACAATGATTTTAAATATAGTGGTATTTAAAATGGAATGCATATCTTTTGGTTCATAATTTTCTTTTAGGTAAAATTAATAAAGACAAAGAAATTCAATGAAATTATTTTACATATGAGTGGATAGCCTTGTCTTATTCCTGATTTTAGAAAATCACTTTAAGTTTCTCTCCATTTAACTTGATGTTGGCTACAGGATTGCTCTATATTGCTTTTATTATGCTTAGATACATTACTTGTACCCCTGATCTCTCCAAGACCTTTATCATGAAAGGATGTTGGATTTTGTTGAAGGCTTTTTCAGCATCTAATAAAATGATCATATGTTTTTTCTTTCACGTTATTTTTATGGTGGATTACCTTGACAGATTTTCATCTGTTGAACCATCCCTCTGTCTCTGGAATAAAATCAATTTGATCATGGTGAATGATTTTTTTTGATGTGTTCTTGGATTTGCTTTGCCAGTATATTGTTGAGTATTTTAGCACCAATGTTCATGAGGGAAACTGGTCTGTAAGTCTCTTTCTTAATTGTGTCTTTGTGTAGTTTGGATATTAGAGTAATGTAGCCTCTCAAGAATTTGGCAGTGTTCCTTCTATTTCTATTGTGTGGAACACTTTGAGGAGTGTCACCTCTTCTTTGAAGTTCTGGTAGAATTCCGTGCTGAAACGATCTGGCCCTGGGCTTCTATTTCAGTTGGGAGACTTTTGATGACTGTTTCTACAACCTTAGAGGTTATAGGCCTGTTTACATTGTTAATCTGGTCTTGATTTAACTTTGGTATGTGGTGCCTATCCAGAAAATTATCCATTTCCAATTTTGTGGAGTAAAAGTTTTTGGAGTATGACCTAATGATTCTCTAGATATCTGCAATGTTGTTATATTCCCCTTTTCATTTTTGATTTTGTTATGTTGGATATTCTTTGTGTCTTTCAGTCAGCTTAGATAAGGGTTTGTCCCATTTGTTTATTTTATCAAAGAAGCAGATCTTTGTTTCATTGATTCTTTGTATTGTTTTCTTTGTTTCTATTTTATTGATCCCAGACTTCAATTTGATTATTTCCTGTCGTCTACTCCTCCTGGGTGAGTCTGCTTCTTTTTGTTCTAGAGCTTTCAGTTGTGCTGTTAAGTCGCTAGTGTGAGATTTCTCCACTTTCTTTATGTAGGCACTTAGTGCTAAAAACTTTCCTCTTAGCACTGTGTTCTTAGTGTTCCATAAGTTTGAATATGTTTTTCATTCATTTTCACTAAATTCTAGGAAGTCTTTAATTTCTTTCTTTTTTCTTCCTTGACTCGGGGGTGATTCAATTGAGCATTGTTCAGTTTCCATGAGTTTGTAGGTTTTCTGCATTTAGTGCTGTTGTTGAATTTAAGACATGGTAATCCATTAAGATATAGGGGGTTATTCCAATTATTTTTTTATATCTGTTGAGATTTTCTTAGATACTGAGCTTGTGGCCAACTTTAAAGAAGGTTCCATGAGGTTCTGGGAAGAAGGTATATTATTTTGTGTTTGGGGAAACTGTTCTATAGATGTCTATTAAGTTCATTTGAGTCATGACATCTGTTAGTTCTCTTATTTCTCTGTTAAATTTCTTCCTGGAAGAATTGTCCATTGATGAGAGTGTTGAAGTCTCTATTAGTGTGTGAGGTTTTATGTGTGATTTAAGCTTTAGTAATGTTTCTTTTACATATGTGGGTGCTCTTGTATTTGGGGCATAGATGCTCAGAATTGAGACTTAGTTTTGGTAGATTTTTCCTATAATGAGTACTAAGTGTCCTTCTCCATCTCTTTTGATTGATTTTAGTTTGAAGTTTCAATTTTTTTTAGATATTAGGATAGCTACACCCACTTGTTTCTTAGGTCCATTTGATTAACATTCTTTTCCTAACCCTTTACTCTAAGGTAATATCTGTCTTTGAGGTTCAGGTGTGTTTCTTGTATGCAGCAGAAGGATGGATCCTGTTTTTGTATCCATTCTATTAGTCTGTGTTATTTTTATAAGTGAATTGAGTCTATTGATATTAAGAGATATTAATGACCAATGATTGTTAATTTCTGTTATTTCCCTTTGGCAGTGTTTGTGTGATTCCCTTCTTTGGGATTTGCTTGTGTTGCCTATGTTTTCATGGGTGCAACTAGCTTCCTTGTGTTGAACTTTTCCTTCTAGTACTTTCTGCAGGGCTGGATTTGTGGATAGGCATTGTTTAAATCTGATTTTGTCATGAAATATCTTGTTTTCTCCATCTATGGTGATCAAAAGACTAGCTGGGTGTAATAGGTTGAGCTAGGATTCATGGTCCCTTAATGTGTGTAAAACACCTGTCCAAAACCTTCTGGCTTTCATCATTTCCATAGAGAAATCAGGTGTAATTCTAATAAGTCTGGCTTTATTTGTTACTTGGCATTTTTTCTTTATAGCTCTTAATATTTTTATTTATTCTTTATGTTTTATGTTTTAATTATTATATAGCAAAGGGGCTTTGTTTTTTGGTCCAGTCTATTTAGTGTTCTGTAAGTTTCTTGTACCTTCATAGGCATGTCCTTCTTTAGGTTGGGAAAGTTTTCTTCTATGATTTTGTTGAATATATTTTCTGTGCCTTTGAACTGGAGTTCTTCTATACCCATAATTCTTAGGTTTGGTCTTTTTATGGTGTCTCAGATTTCCTGGATGTTTTGTGTTAAGAATTTGTTACATTTGACGTTTTCTTTGGCTGTTGAATCTATTTTATCTAACATAGCTTCAACTCCTGAGATTCTCCCTACCATCTCTTGTGTTCCATTGGTTATGCTTTCATCTGTAGTTTCTGATCATATACCCAGATTTTTCCATTTCCATAATTTCCTCTGTTTTCTTTGCTTTATGTCTAAAAGCCATTTATGAGTGAGTACATATTATATTTGTCTTTTGGGGTCTAGTTATGATGTTTTCTAGATCCATCCATTTGCCTGCAAATTTCAAGATGTCATTATTNTTTGCTTTATGTCTAAAAGCCATTTATGAGTGAGTACATATTATATTTGTCTTTTGGGGTCTAGTTATGATGTTTTCTAGATCCATCCATTTGCCTGCAAATTTCAAGATGTCATTATTTTTTCTGCTGTGTAGTACTCCACTATGTAAATGTACCACATTTTCCTTATCCATTCTTCAGTTGAGGGGCATCTAGGTTGTCTCCAGGTTCTGGCTATTACTAATAATGATGCTATGAAGAAAGCTGAGCACATGTCCTTGTGGTATGATTGAGCGTCCTTTGGGTATATATCCAAAGTGGTATTTCTGGGTCTTAAGGTAGGATGTTTCTTAATTTTCTAAGAAATCATCATGCTGATTCACAAAATGGCTGTAACAGTTTTCACTACCACACCAGAAAAAGAGGAGTGTTCCCTTTACCCCACATCCTCTCCAGCATAAGTTGTCATCAGTGTTTTTGATCTTGGCCGTTCTTACAGGTATAAGATGGAACCCAGAGTTGTTTTGATTTACATTTCTTTGATGGCTAAGGATGTTGAACATTTCCTTAAGTGTCTTTCAGCTTTTTTTCTTTATCTGTTGAGAGTTCTCTGTTTATGTCTGTACCCCACTTTTTATTGGATTCTTTGTTCAATTGATGACCTTTTTTTTTAGTTTTTTTTCCCATATTTTGGAGATCAGCCCTCTCTCTGATGTGGGGTTGGTAAAGATTGTTTATCATTCTGTAGGCTGCTGTTTTATCTTGCTGACCATGTCCTCTTCTTTAAAGAAGTTTCTCGGTTTCAGGAGGTTTCATTTATTTTAAAATGTTCAAAATCCTTACTCATAAAGGAAATGGAAATTAAAACTACTTTTAGATTTTATCTCACCGCAGTCACAAAAACTAATAACAAGGACAAGTTCTGTAAAGTGAGTTCTACGATAGCCTCTACACAGAAAAAGCCTGCCTCAAAAACACAAATAACAACAAATGCTGGTAAGCATATGTGGAAATAGGAAGGCTTACCCACTGCTGGCAGGAACATAATCTATGCGGTCACTATGGAAATTCAGTATAGAAGTTTTCTCCAAAAAAAAAAAGAAAAATAGAATTACTATATGACCCAGTCGTACTAACCCAGGGTACATAGAGGACAAATACTAAGTTCTTCCTCAGAAATACTTGATACCCATGTTTAAGGTTGTTCTGATCACAATGGCTAAGAAATAGGGCCAGTTTAGATGCCTATCAATTAATGAAAAAAGAAAATATGGCATATGCACACAGTGGAACTTTATTCATCTGGAAAGAAGAATGAATTTATGATATTTGCATTGATTGAAACTGAAACTATTTTGCTATACAAAATAACCAAGATTCATCACATATGAAGATACTGGATTTTAATTATATGTTAAATGTTATAATTTATGTTTATTATATATAATTTGATTATATGTGTTTGTATTTATACACAATGTTTAAGTACATATATGTATGTGTGGTGGGATGTAGGAAATAAAATTAAAATGGAGACAATGTAATAGAAAAGAGATATTAAGGGTGGGAAGAGAACAATAGAATACATGGGATGTGTCCTGTTGGGGGACAAGGGCAGAAGTGGTAAGGTGGCAGTGAGATCAGGTCAGGGAGTGGAGGAGGTGGATAAAGAAGAACAAAGTAGTATGAGAATATTGTAATGAAACCCATTACTTTGAACACAGATAAAAATACTAAAAAGAAAAGAAAAAAAAAGAAAATCAGTTGGCATTCCTTTTTTTCATTAATGCTACGCAAGTCAGAAGCAGAGAGGGTCTAGGAAGAACAGCATGCATAGTTTGTCTTAAAGGGTACATAGTGGCACACCCCTATTTTAAACAAGAGTACAGGGATTTCAAAATGGCATTACCATTACTGCCTATCTAAGCTGACTTTTGTTTTTGGAGCATTTTGCTCTGTCATGTACTGACCCTTGTTAGTGCTTATTTGTATATAAGCTACTGGGGTTGTAATGTTTTTCCATCTAGAGGCTGGGGTTTATTTTATGATCCTTTTCTATTAGAAAATCATGAATATATACCAGAATTAAATCTTTTGAGGGTGATTCAGAAAGAAACATTCAGGAGATCTGATAAAGGCTCTCCAGGGTAAACCAGATTACTGATACTTGGATTTTAGACTTTTGTCTTGGCACTATTGATGCAGGAAGTCCTACTGTATATATGTTGTTTTTATTGTTTAATGAATAAAGAAGCTGCATTGGCCTGTGATATGGCAGAACAGAGCTAGGCCAGAAAAACTAAACTGAATGCTGGGAGAAAGAAGGCAGAGTTGCATGAAACCATGTAGTCACCCCTGGGGACAGATGCTCTGGAACCTTGTCAGTAAGTCACAGCCATGTGGCGATACACAGATAATAGAAATTGGTTAATTTAAGATATGAGAGTAAGCCAGAAATACAGTTAAGCTATTGGCCAAACAGTATTGCAAATAATTTAGCTTCTGTGTGATTATTATGGGGCTGAGCAGCCAGGAACGAACTAACGGCTTTCCTACTACACACTACCTTCAGGGAATGGTAGTGTATGGTCACCTTGGGGACCTCCCTCTTGCTCCATTCTACTGCTATCTTGATAAAGAGTCTCAGTGAATTATATAAAGGGTCCACTGAACAGCATGTGTTCTTTTTTAGTAGATGTCCTTCCGTCAAAATGTGTGAGCATCCATACTATTCAAATTGATTTCAGTTCTTATTTAAGCTTCAAATTAAATGTTTGAAAAATGAGGAGAGGAAGAAAGTAGGTAAAGTAGTGAGGACTGGATTGTGCATGCTGATTATGTATTTTGGCAAAAATTGCAGTGGTTCATATTACTTTGATGATCTGTTGTTTCTAAGTCAACAACAGCAGTGTGCTTTAGAAAAAAATGTATATCAGCACTCTGTTCCTATTGTCTTAGACTCTTAGTCAACGCATGAAAGACTGATTTGTAATTATGTAAGCAGCAAGGTTCTTTAAATGAAATTGATTAAGCATTTCTTTTCATTTTTCTCCCCCAAAGTCTCCTCTCCAGGAGTGCTCTCAGGGATGGAACATTACTGAGGCTGCCAGTGGTTTCCATTAGCTGGGCTCCACCTTGAGGTTTACTAATGAGCCTAGGAGGTGTTTGCTGACATTGCTGATGATTTGAAAGCATGCTTTAATGATCTCTTTGCATCGATTGTGGCTGCTTTCCTCATGGCCTCGGCTATAACTAGGCTTGTGCCATATTTTTCATTTGGAATTTTTCTCGAGTTTGTCTGTTTGCTTGACATTTGGTCGTTGCTAGTCATTCTGCTTTGGCAGGCAGCTAGGGTCAATTAGCTTTGCTACGTTTTATTTGGGTGAAGATGATTTATAGGTCTTCATATTGAGTTAAACGCCTCTTTCTCAGGTTTTGTGTGTGTGTGTGTGTGTGTGTGTGTGTGAATACCCAAGACGCTGCAGTGGTTGCTAAGTTATTCTTTCAAAAGGAACAACACAGTCTTGGATCCCATCTGAGTGCACCTGATAATGGCAGAGCCTTCCTTTCATTCTGGGGTTAGGCCACTGTTATTTATAAATATTTTGTACTGTTGGATACAGCTTGGTGTTGGGCCATATGAACTCATTCCTGTATCAAACACTAATTGACTCCTAAAATGCAAGCAAGTTTCCCCTTGGTGGTTATTTTGTATGTTTATAACTCAGCCATGTTTGGCAAAGATCTCAACTTTTAAGCTTATACATCATTTGAGTCAGCTAGGTTTTGTCCAACACTAACCAAAGGACCAGCAGATCCTCCTCTGGTCTTTTAGATATGTGTCACCAGGGATCACAATCTCCTGTTAGTTAACAAGCTTACCTATACCACTGTAGGCTGGGTCACCCCGAGAAGGTCACTTGAGCTTTTGCTTCCTCTAAAATGTGCATCATAGACTCTCAGGCTTCTCAGCAGTAACTTCTTTTTCATTTTCCTAGGAATGCATACATCCTGCAGTGAGAAGCACTGCATGTATAAAGAAATTAACAAATGCAGAGTGAATGTACAGTCTTTACCCTCTGTAGCTCTGCATATAATAGATATAAGATTTCTGTAATATAGTAGTTTATACCCATAATCAGAGCTTGGTGGCTACATGGATTTGTTCACAGGATCACATTTTATTCAGTCCTAGACCCTCTTTTACATTATTGCAAGCTATGGGAAGGGAGATACCAGGCATTCCCTACCTACCTCCACTTGCTACTCTATCTGTCCTGCCTCTTCCAGTCTTACAGTGGCAGGGACTCAGTCAAAGTGAGCCCCACACCACACATTAGGTTTATTTCTGCAATCAAAAGAGCTGTTTATCAGGTAACTGGATACATGTGACATGACAGCAGAAGGACGGCTATTGGGAGGGTAAAAGAAGGTCAGCAAAAACGAGGCAAAGGAGCAGGAAGGGTGTGAAGGACGGTGACTAACATGGATAGAGTGTGTATAAAAACCTTATAATGAAACCTATTACTTTTTATGATAACTTTCATAGGCCTGTGCTTCGGCGCTTCTTCCTTTTCGACTTGGGGCCAAAGAGCTTTTTCTGACGTATATAGCCAGCTGTTCCACCTGTGACTTTCCTCGTTACTATGATCAAAGACCTGACAAGCCGCTTACAGGCTGAGGGGTTTATCTGGCTCACAGTGTGAGGGATACAGTCCATTGTGGCTGGAAGCATGGCTGTGAGTGTGAGAGGTACCACTGCAGCAGGCTAGCATTGCTGAGGCCATCATCTGTCTATACCTAGGGGAAATGGGAAGCAGAGAAAGGACAAAGGTAGTGATAGGCTGGCTTTCTTTTTCTTTTCATATGCAGTCGAGGACCACATTCCAGAGATTAGTGACAGCCACACACAAGACACACGATTCTCCCTCATTTAATCTTCTCTGGAAACAACACACTAAGTTTCTTTAATTTGGTTGGATCACTACTTGATAATACCCATAATAATGGTTAGTGCACAAAGAAATGACCTTTCCCATAGTCATAATCATAGTCACCTGTGATTGCTTTTGGACATTCCCAACTCTGTCCCATTAAGAGGATGAAAATGATGTAGTCAGAGCAAGCCTTTTTGTCCCAGTTGTAAGATACTGACCTCTTGGTGCTGCCTGCCCTGCTGACTGAACATGGACAGTCTGTGTAACCCTTTTTTCTGCTTGCTCCCTGTTGAAGACTGGGCAGCTTTTGTCAGGATTTGTGCTGGAAACAACCCTGAGTTGACAGGATATTCATCAGTGTTAGCAATTCTCAGAACTTTCATTTTTGAAATTCATGTGCTTCTAAACTTTTGCCTAGGAAGTGTTTTTGGGTAGCTTTCCACTTTCTCAGTGGGGTTTTTGTGACTTAACAAATGTCTTCCAAGCCACATAGGTCAGATTCTCCTGACCTTCTTCTTGTTTGTCCTCTCTCTGACCTTTCAGCTGCTAGATATGTTTGGTGCATAAAAGAACATTTCAAAGTATATTCCCGAAAGCATCATTTTACCTGTCTCAAGCCAACATTAGCCTGCATTTAAAATAATTATATAATTTCCATTAATGTTATATACCAAGACAGCATGTCAATAGAATAGCTTAATCCTCTTTGGAATGTGAAAAGCTACTTAAAATTACTTATTATCTGCTAAAAACAATATGGGATAATTTTGGAAGTTTCAAAAGCTGTTCTACTCCAACATTTCTCTTGTAGATTTAAAAATGAAGAGAAAAAGATAAAAAGAAAAAAGAAAAGAAGAAATAAAAAAAGGAGACCCATATGTAGTTATGTGCCGTACACTGACATCTGGTGCAATGGTAAGCTGTGTATGTAATGGTGGTCCCATGAAGTTCTGATGTAAAGTATTACTCATGTGCCCATGTGGATTCTTATTTAAATAAACTACTGAATTGTCAGTCACATCAAGGCATAATACACACAATTATGTAAATTACATGATACTATCAAAGTATGGTGGTACATGCACTTAATCCTAGCACTCAGGAAGAAGAAGTAGACTGATCTCTATGAGGTCAAGGCCCCAACCTTGCCTATGTTATAAGTTCCAGGCCAGTTTGAGTTGTATGTGAGATCCTGCCTTTAAAAATGCACATAAAACTTGATAGTAACAGATGACTGTTTTACTGGAATATGTATTTATTCTGCTATATTAGCCACTTCTCCATTGCTGTGACAACATAACTGACAGAAGTAACTAAGAAAGGAAGAGTTTATTTTGGTTTACAGTCTAAGGGTACAGAATATCATTGCAAGAAAGGCAATTGGGAGAATCTCTCTAGTCATCGAAGCAGGACCATGAAGGCAGCTAGTCACAATACCTCTCCATGCTCAGGAAGCAGACAGCAATTTCTGCTTATGCTTATTTATTTATTCATCTCTAGACCCAGTCTGGGACTTTAGAGCATGGGCTGGTGCCACCACATTCCATGCTCAGTCAAACCTCTCTGGAAACTCTCTCGTAGATATATCTTGAGGTATCTCTTGGGTGTGCTAAACCACAAATCAAATGGACAATGAAGATCATTATTAATCATAACACTCTATCCTTGGCTTCTCAAAAGACTCCAGGTCATATTATAATATAAATGCATCTTGTTTATCTCTAAGAGTTCTTTAAATCAAAACCATTTGAACATTATTTAAAGGCCGAAAGTTCAAAGTTCCTTCTGAAACTCAAAAAATTCTTTAGCTATAAGCCAATATAAAATCCAAAACATGCTACATACTTTCAATATTCGGTGATAAGGAAAAAGATGTTCTTGCTCCAAAAAAGAAGGAATGGAAATAAAAGAAATATAGGAATAAAAGTAATGGAAATAAGAAAATTAAGACCAAGACAATCCCAATAGGGGAAACGTCTAGTCCTTCAACTCCATTGGTGCTTTTGGTCATCTAATCTGGCTCAAAAAGCCTTGATCGATTCTAAATCTAGTCAAAGCAACAATGAAGGTTAACACATGTCTTATTTATTATCAGTCTTTTCAGATTAACTCCTCACAGTGCATTCAGGAAGGGTGCTGAATTAAAAGAAAAAAGCCTTAAATGTTTAGTAATTGCAAGGTAAAAAAAAATTAGCTTTACTATTTTCTTTCTTTTTTGTTTTGTTTTTAGAGGCAGAGTTTCTCTGTAGTTTTTGTCTTGTCCTGGAATTAGCTCTTTTAGAACTGGTCTCAAGGTCATAGAGATCTACATGCCTGTGTCTCCCAAGTGCTAGGATAAAAGGCATGAGCCACCATTGCCTGGCTGGCTGTACTATTTTTTTTATTAAAAATGAAACATATACAGACTCTTGGTCCAGTTTACCTCTTAGCCTCACCCTGACAATTTTTATCATGGGTGAATATTATCTATGTCTCTCTGTTGTCATTGTTCCTTTCTAATTAGCATTAAGAAAATTCAAGGTTAATAAAGCACTATGCATTCTATTTCTGGGGGCATTTTCCATCCCTTCCTGTTTGTTTAGCATATTCTTTATAGTTTGATCTGATCTTTCTATAACTGCCTGACATGTGGGATTGTTTAGTATACCTGTAATATGCTTTATATCATAATAAGAAAAAAACTGTTTATTTTCTTAGAGACATATGCTGGACCATTATCTGTGTTTATTTGTGTAGGTATACAAATGATGGCCATAACTTCTAATAAATGCATGATTACGGAATCATCCTTTTCTGAGCTCAAAGCAGTTGCTCATTGTAAACTTGAAAAGGTATCAATGGTGTGGTGTACATATTTTAATTTTCCAAATTCTGTAAAGTAAAACAGATCCATTTGCCAGAGTATTCTTTGGGTTACTCCCTAAAGAATGTAACATTTCTAAAAGTGCCTCATTCTTGGTTCTATTATCAAACCATATATTAAGGATATAATATGAACAACAAAGCTAAGTCCCAATATTAAATAAAAGGATGCATCACAAAACCCACATAAGCCTTGTAGAATAACATCCATAATATAAATAAAAAGGTTATTAAATTCCTGGGTGGTGATATTGTCTGCAATTATAAAACTTTAACATTTATTGATTTATTTATTAATCAAATGAACTTACTTCCAATATGAGTTTTCAATAAATTGTTGTAGTTGTAGTAATATTCATTGTCTAGTAGGTGTTGTGGTTGTAGATATGTGGCATAAAGATGAGACTGGTGATGAAATGAACAGTCCTGCTCACTTCTGCATTGGCACCTGCTTAAATATTGACAAACATGCTTGACAAATTAAGAGCAATTAAATTAATTCTGTAAAGGGAGGTTTTTGGTGGCCGGAATATCAAGGAACCCAGACCTCACAGGCTGGGAGAACAAATCAGAAGCTGCGCAACTTGCTGTATAGCAGGGAAAGTGGTGGGGTGGGGGTAAAACATGCGTGAGCCATGAAAATCGCCAAGTTGCTGGGCAGCAGGCCCACCAAAAGTGTAGCTCTGCTGCAGTGGGATTTTGGCAAAAACAAAACAAAACAAAAACAAAAACAAAAACAAAAACAAAACAAAACAAAACCCCAAAACCACTTAGTGGGTAAAATCAAGCCAGGCAGGCATGTGTGGGAGACCTTTGGCCATGGGCCTTCTGTGCTCATCAGTGTAGGCTTGGAATTGAGATCCACAGAGCACCAGATGTAGTCCCACACTAGCTCAGAATGGAGTATAATAAAAGGTTCTTTATTTAAGAGTAAAATCACAGATCAACAGTCCTCTGCACGAGCAGGGAACAGGAACCAAATCCAGCAGCCAAGAGAGAGACATGCAAGCTTTATTTGCACTTATAGTACAAGAGACTACACCTAAGTTGGCTGGTATCTTAAAGGCTATTGTCTGAAGAAGTTCCCACAGCAAGTATCTTTACCAGGAACTCGTATGGAAAACTCATAGGAGTAGAGCCCATAGCCTCTGTTTCTTCAGTGAGATGTGATATAATTAAATATTTTCCTTCACTATTTATGAACACCATTTTAAAGATATAGGTGACAATAAAAACCAATCCTATTTTTAAATTATCATTTATTATTGTTACATAAGTGTATGTTTATATATGAATATGTATGGATGCGTGCCATCCCAAGGCTACTCAGAAGTCAGTGGAAAATTTGTGGAGTTTGTTCTCTTCTTCCACATTACTGAGGCAGAATCTCTTCTTTTCTGCTGCTCTGTGTCATCAGGCTAGCTGGCTTATGAGCTTCTAGGCAAGTCTTTTGTCTTTGTCTCCCATCTCACAAGAAGTGCTTGGATTGTATATGCACACCACTGGATGATATGGAGTTCCCCTCTGCGTGCTGTGAATACCACTGGTTAATAAAGAAACTGGGTTGGCCTAATAGGGTAGAATAGAGCTAGGTGGGGGAACTAAATTGAATGCCGGGAGAAGGAAGGCAGAGTCAGGGAGAAGCCTTGTAGCCCTGCTGGAGACAGATTCCAGAACTTTAGCCAGTAAGCCACAGCCGCAATGTGGTACACAGATTGATGGAGATGGGTTAAATTAATATGTAAGAGCTATCCAATAAGAAGCTAGAGCTAATGGGCCACACAGTGGTTTAATTTATACAGTTTCTGTGTGGTTATTTCACTTCTGGGTGGCCAGGACACACAAGCAGCCTCCTTCAACAAATTTATGCACCAATGTGAATAACTACATCTGCATCAAAGCCTGAGAAAGCTTAAAAAGGAATTCTAGACACAAAATAACAGAGTTAAATGTGGTTTGGTAGTGGCATTTTCTTGGGTTGGCTCTGTTTACTAGGAAGCAGAGGCATGATTCCTTTAAGAGAGGTTTTCGTGATTCAGCAGCAGCAGAAAAAAAAAGCAAACTGTGGTTTTGAGATACTGGCTTTCTGGACCATGTTATCAGTGTGAACTCTGACTCTTTCTGAAGGTCCAGCTATAGAGCATTTAAATGGGTTTTGTGAGAAGAGTGCTACAACTTGCTTAATGACAACATAGACTGACTGTGTGCCTAAAAATGGGGCAATGTACATGGCACTCAGAGGCAGTGAACAGCTCCACCATGCTGGATTCGGTGGGGCAAGTAGGCAGGGCCATATTATCCCTAGAAATGATGCCACTTAGGTTCTTAAGAAGCATTTAACATTTTAAGAAGCACTTCTGGTCAAAAAATAATTACAGAAACACAATAATGACAAATCCAGTGAAAAAGACCTCTAAATGAGACGCAGTGTGTTTAAAGAATGTATGTAGTCTTGTGAGAGAGAAAAAAGGGTATAGTGAGTTAGAAAAAGAAGTAAATAGTTTATAAAAAATGAAACTGTCTTAAAGAGACAGACTACAGACAGTCATAGATTAAGGAGTAAAGATAATAAGATAAATATTAAAAAGTAATAGAGTTAGAAAAATAAGCCATGTAAAGATGGAAAATTGATAGAGAGTCTGGATTATTCATATTATCATATTTTCTTTGAAATTTTGACTGTGAAGGAGCTATTTCATTGTACAGGTTGCTAAGCTAAACTAATGTAAAGGTATCTTGACTTTAAAATTTGAGTCTAAGGATAAGTTGCTTTGGAAGAAAGGTTCCTCTTTTGTTTCCACAGGGGATGAGAACCTGTGGATTGCTTCCAAACTAATATGGTTTGATGTACCAATACTCCCTGAAAGGTCACTGTGAACACCTCCCTAAAAAAATTACTTTGCCCAACTGCTGACTGAGATGAATCTAGCACATAGGATATACCATGAAAGACCTGATTAACAGCATCCCCAATCAGCAGAAAATTGTCTAGAGAGCTATGCCCATATTCCCAAATATTGTTTATAAATATTTCTTTACATTTAAAGGGGAATATTCCATAGAGATTTGCTTTGGTATGTATCTTGGTCTATTGATGCAAATTTAAGGTCAATTTTGTTATATGTATATTTCTGCTCTTCATTAAGGTATTGTGTTTGTCCAGCTCATTTAAAATGTGATTACTTGTAATAAATTAAATGTATAATTAAGAAATATAGGTTAATAGTTAATCATCTATAATAGTCAAGCTTGTAGTCATGTTAGATTTTCTAGATGTACAGAAATGTATTTCAGACAAATAAGCATTCTTCAAACCTTGCAAAGACTACAGAATATGGCATTTAAAATGTTTAAGAACTTAGGACTTTTCATGACAGTGAAACACATCTGCTCCTGGCAGCACCAAGAGAAAGATGGCCAGCAAAGAGTTTACTTATGGAGTTTGTTAGCCATTTGGGCAAGAAATTTCTTTTGCCTGGACTGCTTGATGGTATGGCTGATGAACTAGATATGCAGGACCCACAGAAAAATGACTGCTGAACTTGGCTAAAGGTGAGAAAGGGCCTTTGGGGTTCCTGGTACATGAAAGAGTCTCCTAAACATTCTGCAGGATACAGAAAATAGTGACTGACAAACTGCCAATATAGGTGGAACTGTCTTTCAAATTTCCTGCTTCATGGCAAAGTCTGCTGGATACTATGGGCCTGTAAGATGAAGATGGATGCCCTAATAGTACAGAAGAACTTTGGGTGACTATCCAAGCAGCAAGATGTCTCTGACAATTCTAGAGTTTTGGAATTGCTTACAATGCACTTGCTGTTTACTTAGGTAATATTATATCCTTCTGGAGTCTTTGATGGAGTTGATAGGATATCCCATAGTTCTCCTTAGTCAAGATAAATATTCTAACTGTAATTCTTGCTTGATAATTGTTTTGTTATATGTAATTTTACTATGTTAAAGTTAAAACCCTCATTTTCATTTAAAGAGAAAAGGGGGGCTGACGTGAGTTTTTCCTCTGTATGTTGTGAATACCATTGGCTAATAAAGAAACTGGCTTGGCCTGATAGGGTAGAGCTAGCTAGGCAGGAAAAACTAAACTGAATTCTGGGAGAAAGAAGTCAGAATCAGGGAGAAGCCTTGGAGCCCCACCAGAGACAGATGACAGAACTTTAGCCAGTAAGCCACAGCCACATGATGATACACAGATTAATGGAGATGAGTTAAATTAATATGTAAGAGCTAGCCAATAAGAAGCTAGAGCTAATGGGCCAAGCAGTAATTTAATTAACACAGTTTCTGTGTGGTTATTTCAGTTGTGGGCAGCTGGGACAAACAAGTGGCCTCCTTTAACAACTACATCTGTCATTTTGTGATTTCAAGGGCTCACTCTATGGTCCTTAGTTTGTATAGCAAATGCTCTTACTTGACATGCCATCTCAATTAGCCAACTTTAGAATTTTTTTAAAATGTGGAATAAATGTGAAATAATACTAGAAAATATATGAATTATTTATATGGAATAAATTTGAAAGAGTATTATAAAATATATGCAATTATTTATATCATTTGGATTACATGCAAGAAGGAAATGATCTTTGACCATCTGGCAAATGGTTCTCCAGGTAGAATGGGAAACTGGTAGGATGCCATTTCTTCCAATGGCTTCTAGTGCACAAAAAGAATATTCAGTTCATTGTTCTTATCTTTGTTTCTGACCATTGTTCTCAGGCTGAAGTTATTTGGAGTTTTGAAATCACAAGTGCTGACGCCAACCTTGAAAGACTACAGGGTTGTTCAGAAGGAGTGTTTGGAGGAGTGTCTCTTAAAGGCAAGCCAGAGACAAGTGCCACTGTTCTGGATAGTCTGAATTTAGCTTATCATTAACTTAATTGCTTGACTTAATTGTTTTTTTATTACTTTAAATAATTAACACACAATACGAATTATGAACTAGACATTTCTCTAATCATGTTATGTTTACTAATCCATGCAATCAATACTTCAAACAATGTTTTGGTAAGTATTGTTTCTTTTTCCCATTTCACAGATGTGAGGAAAATGAAATGGGCTAAGGACTAGACTATAGATTACACAAACAAAATTATTCTCTTCCTATTCTTAACTATTTTTATTTTCAAGGTTTTCATTACATTTATGTAGAGATATGTCCATTTCAGATAATAATATGACAATTAAAGAAGCAGAGCTCTACAATGGAAAGAATGAAAAGAATGTAAAGGTTAGATTAAAAAGTCATATTTGCATGAATCATTAAGATGCAATTCTATTTTGAAGACCAGAGTTCAAACCCCAATGAGCCATACTATGAACAAATCTATTGAATGAAAGTTGCATTCAAAATACTGCAAACAGTGAGCAGACAGGCTTAAATTATATTAAGGGAAACATTAGTAGTGAATTAAATTGTAAACTGCCAGTAGCATTCAGAAGCTGATTTTATTTTTATTGCAGTACAAATTAGATTATTAAACAGAGGTCTTGTTCAGCCATGTATTGTGGGTAGACTGTTTAGTATGCTTTAAGCATGGGGGGGTCATTACAACGAATTTCTAATTAAGCATGGAGTGATCATTACAACGAATTTAAAAATATAAGTGGTCAGAACCTTATACTACTGCATCTCTAGTGGAACTTATCTTTATCTCCTCAAGCGCTTTCTGTAATGTAAGTATGACTACTTTTTTTTGCTGTAGGAAATAAGATAAAGCAAAAGCAGAATAAGAAAAGGTATCACTCCTCTGCCGTGTCACAGTAGGGTTATGATTTTAAATTCTACTAAAGAAAATGGCACAACATAATATCGGACTATTAACTTGGCTTTTCAATACTTTTATGACAATCCTCAAGCCATCTGCTGAAATTAATCTGCAAATCTGAGACTTATGATTGGCAAGAAAGCCTAAAAATAGAAAAAGAGAGGTTCAAATTCTTAGCTTTTAATATCCATCTAGTGCAGTGGTTCTCAAAGGGGGGGATTTTGCTCACCCAAGGGCACTTTTGGTCCACTCTACAGATACTTCATCTGTCACTTAGGGTGGATGTTGTTGTTGGCATGTAGTGTGTATAGGTCAGGGAAGCTGACAGTCATGTAATCCCCAACAAAGGATTAAGTGATTCCAGATCACAGTGATCTGAAGGCTAAGAAACCTTAATCTAGAGAGTTTTGAAAAATATGCATACTCTTTAAAATATTTAGCTCAGTTCTACTGAGTATATATGCTGTGTCAGTTGCTGGGGAGATATGACCAAACATCCAGTCACCTGACTTAGACCATCAGGGACCAACCCAAGAAATGATTCCATCAAAATCTAGTTTCACCAAAATGAATGGAAGCTACAGCCCTAGAACTTTCTGCATAATCTCTCGTCAGTTCAGCTGGTAGGAATGTCTCCTTTCCCTAGCAACGGTTACTGCTTGTATGTTCTTTGTGGGACTTTGTGGATCTTAGAAACTTAAGGACCTTCTGCACGTTGTATTTTTTTAGCATCCTGAGCCTTGCAAGCTTCATTTACTTCCTGAGTCTTACATGTCTCTGTAAAGGAAAGGATTTGCATATTTACAGAAAATAACTACACCTCAAGATATGTGCCAGGTAAGGACTTAAGAGACTTGGGTACATAAGTTAATCTTCAATTCCATGAATATGTGTAGTATAATTTATATTTCATAATAAAAGAATTTTATATGAAATTGTATTGATAAAAAATAAGAGTCTGGACTTAGTGTTTAGAGGACAGTTTTATTCTAGAATTGACTTCCTTAACTACCCTGATGAACTTCCAGGACTTGCAATTAGAATAATTTTGCCCTTAGACCAATTTTTGAAAAGAATTTTAAAGATTTATTATGCCCTCAGAAAGTAAAGTTTATTCCATCAAGAAATTGGTGAAAATTGCACTCTACTGTAAAAAGCCAATAATATAATTATATAAATGATACATTTGATCACCTTGGGAAAATAATAAAATGAACAGCTAGAAGGTGATAATTCCAAGTGAGACTATGGAGATACAAACCTTTGATGGGTTTTAGGGCATATGAGAACATTTTAAACCTGGATTTCATCGACCATGGTAGCTTAGGAAAACCAATACACAGAGTTTTAACTGACTGTTGCCAAGATAATGTCTGTTATCTGGACTCCTGTGCTCCTCATTGTGAGCTGTCTTTATCTCAAAGTGACACATGAGAGTGGAAACGTTTTTAATTATGCTCTGAAGGCAAATTGAACGTCCAAGAACCTGCTGCATATTCTTTTTGGCAGTAAAGAAATGATGTCATCTGTAAATGTGAGTGTATTGACTAGAGAAGCCCAACCCTGTAATGGAGTCAGGGCCTCAACAAGGAAAAGTGCCATTGGCAACCGTAGCATTTTGTAAGAATAGGAGGCCATATGGAGCCAGGGTTCTCCTTTCTTCCAGCAATGACTGTTGACATATCCAGCTGCCTTAGAACGTGACTCCATATCTATGGAGGTGGAGAGAGCAAGACAATGGATATTTAGAAAGTTTCATGCATGGAATAACAGAGTGAACAATAGCTGAGATAAAATATTTCTCCAACACTGCAATAGAGACTGGCAATGGAAATCACTTAGTGAAGGAAAATAAAAATTTAAATTTCAGAGATTTATGGATCATTACTTTCTGGAAGGTGTAATTTCAACTCATAAATTTTACTTGAATATAAATATTATGGCTACAGCATCCAGGAATGATTTCATGAAAACTGAGCATAGTCAATCACAAAGGATCTTCTTAGGATTACTACTATCATTTTTCTACTCATATTTTATGATTTTTGTATAACATTTTCTTGAATAATGTAATCATTCTTAAGATATAACAGTTTTAAAATGATTTGAGACTGAATGTTTAGTTTTGTGAGTTCTTAATATATTTTGGCATTTAGCCCTCTGTCAGATGTGGGGTTGGTGAAAATCTTTTCCCGTTCTGTAGGCTGCTGTTTTGTCCTTTTGATAGTGTTCTTTGCCTTATTGAAGCTTTTCAGTTTCATGAAGTCCCATTAATTAATTGTTGATCTTAGTGCCTGTGCTCTTGATATTTTGTTCAGGAAGCTGTTTCCTGTGCCAATGCATTGAAGGCTATTCTCCACTCCTTCTTCTATCAGGTTCAGTGTGTTTGGTTTTATGTTGAGGTCTTTTATTTACTTGGATCTGAGCTTTGTGCAGGAGGATAGATATGGGTCTATTTCTTTTCTTCTACATGCTGACTTCCAATTAGACCAACACCATTTATTGAAGATTTCTTTTTTCCATTGTATATTTCTGACTTCTTTATCAGAAATTAGGTGTCCATATGTATGTTGATTTATATCTGGGTTTTGATTCAGTTTTATTGTTCAACCTGTTTGTTTTTATGTCAATACCATTTTTTTTATCAGTACAGCACTGTAGTACAGCTCTGTAGTACAGCTCTGTAGTATAGCTCTGTAGTACAGCTCTGTAGTAATTACAGCTCTGTAGTACAGCTCTGTAGTAATTACAGCTCTGTAGTACAGCTCTGTAGTACAGCCTGCAATCATGGAAGGTAGTTCCTCCTCTTTTATTGCACAGCACTGTTTAGCTATCCTGGGGTTTTTGTTTTGCAATATAAAGCTGAGTGGCCATCCACTGTAAACAGAGAAGATTTCCACTGGAGGGACTGGGACTTGAGCCCAGTTGCATAATCTTTGACCTACAATTTGCCCTGCTTACAGGATGTGCTGGGATAAAAGTCATACTGAAATTATGTGAGTAGGTAAACAATGACTGGTCTGGCTTAAGACTTACACCATGAGAGGAAGCCCACCCCTGGCACTGCCTGGAGGACCAGGATCCAGAGGCTGGACAGCCCAGAGACCTAGGAGAGAATTAAACATGACTGGCAACTTAAAAACATCAATGAAATGATTTTTAATGATATTCTTCTATACTCATAGATTTGTGCCTAACCCAAATGTCATCAGAGAGGCTTCATCTAGCAACTGATGGAAACAGATGCAGATACCCACAGCAAATGTTAGGCAGAGCTAAGGGAATCCTTTGGAAGAGGGGGAGAAACAATGCAAGAGTCAGAGGGGTCAAGGACAGCACTAGAAAACCCACAGAATTTACTAATCTTCGCTAATAGGGACTCACAGAGACTGAACAGCCAGCCATAGAGCTTGAACAGGGTTGACCTAGGACCACTGCCCATGTTATGGCAATGTAGCATGGTCTTCATGTGGAACATCTAATAGTGGAAGGGGCTGTCTCTGACTGTACTATCTGCTTTTGGGACCAGACTCTTCTACTTGGTTGCTTAGTACAGCCTTAATAGAAGAGCAGGTGCGTAGTCTTATCACAGCTTGCTATGCCATGGCCAGGTGACATACATGGGAGGCCTAAACTTTTCTAAAGAGATAGGAGGAGTGAATTGTGGTGGAGAGTGAGAGTTTGCAGGAGGGACTTGGAGGAGAGGAGGGAGGGGAAAATGTGAACAGGCTAGAAAAAATAAATTAATTTAATATAATGTTTTATTTTTAATTATAACTGAATATCATAAAATCATTGACAAAAGGAAATCTTCAGGCATATAAGAGATCAAAGGGTTGGCTAGGAGTAGACAGTGTCCAGCCAGCATCTGTATTTAAGTTTCATGTGAGAAACTGAAAATGTTAATTAATAGGATACATTAATTAAATGGCTCATTAGAAGAGCTCCTTCAGTAATTGGCTAAGAAGATAGGTTTGGAGGTCAATGCTCATACTTTAATACAGCTCACACAATTCACACATCTGTAAGGGCTTTAAAAAAACCCACTTAATATTTCTAGTCAATTTTCTTCTGCTTTATTTTAAATCATAGTACAATAAAAATTCATCATCAAGGGAAAGATTCAGAAACACAAACGTGGTAGTAGAGTTGCTGCTTTGTCAACAGTCAATTCTGAGTCAAGGTCATAAGAAGTATGAATATTAGTTGCATTTTTATAGTATAAAGGTAGTATTAGAGTTTTAGTGTGTGTCTAGAGTAAAGTTAATTATGTGTATTTTAAATAAGAAATTATAGGAAGTTGCTTGACTCACCTGAGTAAATATTATCTTTTCTTATTTTTAAATCTCCTTCACCTTTGTAGATATCTCAGTTTTCATATTTCAGGAATTACTAGATGTGTATGAGACATCTCCCATATTCATAAAATCTGATGGATTCTCACAGTGTTGAAGGAGGTCCTGTGACTTCTGTCAATCAAATGATTATAGATTCTCACTTATGAGGCCTTATTAGCACAGCCTTATTACTTTACTAATGAGCAATTCAAGTTCTCACAAAATCCACCCCCATTTTACATACAAATAACTAAATAGAAAAAGTGTTCATTTAGTAAGTTAAGTCTTCTTTCTCTATTACTCTATGTTTTTTGACTTCTCTAGGCTGGGAAATTGTTGGATACACTGTTTCCTTTCACCTCTGAGCAAATTTTCTTCATATTTGATCACACTGGTTTTCCTTTTGTAAACTTTCAGAAAACTTGTACGGATTCTCTGGAATATGATCTTTTAATATCATGTGTTTTTGATGAATATTTTTTTGTGGTGGTTTGAATAGGAACAATACCCATAGGCTTATGCATTTGAGTGCTTGGTCATTAGGGAGTGGTGTCACTTGAGAAGGATTGGGAAGTGTACCTTGTTGGAGTAAGTGTGGTCTTGTTGGAGGAAGTCTGTCACTGGTGATGGGCTTTGGGGTTTCAAACACTCTAGTCAGATCCAGTGTCTCTCTCTTCCTGATACCAAAGGATCCATGATGCCATGCTTCCTGTCATGCTGATAATGGAGTAAATCTCTGAAACTGTATGCTTTATATGGTAGTCTTTCAAGTTTGTTTCTCTAAAAGCAAATGGAGAATCTTAAACAAGTTATTGGAAACTATTCTCAAGATAAACCTTATTCTTATTCTCCATAGCCGACCTCATTGTTTTTTTTTTCTACCAAAAAACAAGCAAATATCAATTTAACCACCTAAAAAGATTCTGGCTTCATTTGAAAATTTCTTTTCATGATAAATATTTGTTAATTAAATTTTCTTTTAGGTCTATTTTCTTCAGTGACTCATTTTCCCTTCTTCCCAAGATAGCCACTGGGTCATGGATAGGATTACCTCTGGTTTGATGTCTCCACTTTCTGGTCTCATGACATTAACAAGACTCCCACATTTTGGTGTCACAAAGATTTAATTCTGACATCAGGACAGCTGGTTACCACTTCTTTGGGTCATATTGGATAAAGCAACTTCATAAACTTTTCAGTGTGTCTGTTGATATTTCCTTTACATGTTGCTGTCCCCCTTTCAGAGAGACAGGTTGTATTTTCACAGGAATATCTTATGTTCAGCTTCTACCTTACCAGACTATTCTCATCAACTTTCTCAAGGTGTATTGCATATAATAGCAAAACTATATTCTTCGAGCTTTAAATGTTATTCTTTTGTTTTGTTTTTGAGTCAAGGTCTCATATTTCCTAAATAGGATTAAAATTTGAGAAATAATCAGGGACATCTTTGAAGTTTTAATCCTTCCACTACTACCTCAAGAGGTCTGGGATTACATAAGTGTGCTGTGTGTAGCATATATGATACTGTAGAGCAACCTCAAGGCCTCATGTGTAATAGGTAGGCAAGCATTCTACCAGCTGAGCTGTATCTGCAGCCCCCTTTTTCTAGGTGTCTTTCATTAATTTATTCCTTCATGTCATGTTCATTTTTTTCCTGACTGTAACCCTAATAAATGTTTGCAATTAAAGAACTAGAAATAAACTATTAAGAGAAAACAGAATCTGTTGTCTAGAATTTATAAATAAAATTCTTACTTAAGATAGTGTTTTAAAAACATTTCCTTCTGATTATTTTTCCATGCATTCTTTTTAGGTTACCTGTTCAGTTACTGTTTATTGGTAGTCTACTTACTTTAAGTGAAATTTCCATAAAGCTCAGCTTCATATATTCTATTTTTACTTGATGTTTTAGAGAGGCTATTTCTGTCATAAACATTTCCTGTGTTACCTTTAGTAACTCAGTATGTTCTATTATTTAGAAATGCTATAACATATCTCACTTTTGTCTTTCTGATACTTTAGCTTATTTCCAATTTTATTTTTCTTCTTTAACTCTTCAGTATTCAACATTTGCCTGCTTTGATAAAAATCTTTTATTGTTTTATTCAATTAAAGTTCTATATATGACATTTCTGTGACTTAAGTTAAAATTTAAAAATTCTATTTGCTTCAATAACTAATATCCAGTTTTTCTTATTCAGTCCGATCTGGGAAAATCAGAATAAAATATATTAATGATTTAAATACTGGATACCTTTCTATTGTAGTTTTTCTTTTCCAAGAATAAATTAAAACAAATAAAAAAGAAAACAAAGCAAAACCCCTCATTAACTTGCCTTTAAAAACCAAGGTTCTTTAGCCTCCTTTCTCAGATCCTGCCAAACCCACTCCTCTCTACTTGTCATCTCCTATAGGACCAAAATAAATCCCATAATCCTTGTGATCCAATTTAATAAAGTCCTCCCCTTTATCCTTTAATGAATAAAGTCCATACTGCATCACTTACTGACTGTTCTTACCACTAGTCAATGTATTAAATACCAGACACAAGATGTAAGTACAATTCATTTTTTTTACCATTTTTTTCTATCAAAAAGTATTTCTCTTAACCTAACTTTTTTTTAGTAAAGTAGTTGATTATTGGTTATGTAAGACCATAGTAAGGACACCTGGATATCAAAGTGTGGAGAGACATGGCAGAAAGCACATGGAGAAAGGTAACACTAATCCATTGATGGTGGGAGTATACACTCATGCAGCAACTATGCTACTCAACTGGCTGAAAATTGATCTTTCACAAGGTCTAGCTGTACTGCTACTGGGAGTCTACCAAAAGGATTCTTAACCCATTGCAGAGACACTTGCTCACACATGTTTGTCACTACTCTATTCATAACAGCCAGAGACTTGGAACAGCCTAGACACCCATCAGTTGGTGGGTGGATAATGACTATCTGGTATAGTACACAGTATGATATTACTCAAGTTAAGAAGAATAATGGCATTATGGAATTTTCAGGTAAATGGATGGAGCTAGAATCATCCTGAGTGAGGTAACTCAGACCTCAGAACAAAGACAAACATTGCAAGATTTCTTCTACATGTAGATGTTATCTTTTAAACTTTGATGTGTTTCATTCAGAATATCCACAGAGACTAGGAAGCTAGTAAGGGATCAGGGAGAAGGAGGGGATCTTCTAAAGACACTGTGGGGGCTTGAATGAAATGTCTCATAGGCTCACATGGAGTAGCACTATTGAGAAGTTTGGGTTGTTGGAGTAGTTGTGGCTGTATTGGAAGAAATGTGTCACTGGGGGGGTGGACTTTGAATTTTAAAATGTTCAAGCCAGGCCCAAGATAAATACTTGATGTAATAGTCTCACAGATGTTCTAGAAGTAAACAACCACCCTTTGATTGGATTTCAGACATGAGATAAAATCCATACCTAACAGTGTTAAAGAGGACAAGGACCCAAGACTAGGCAGGCTATGTACCTAGAGCAAAATCTACTACAATTATTCTTTTAAATGAGCATATACTAAGCATATTGACATATTGTTATGTCCATGCATCAATACATTGCACAACCCTTATGAGAGAAACTTCTTGTAGTAGATGGTAGTTAAGACAAAGGCTCAAAACTGGATAGTGTGAAGAGAGTGAGTGGATTTGGAAAAATCAGCCCTGAATGGGATGTATTTTTTCACACTTCTCCCTTCAAAGCTCAGAGATTTAGGTGGCATAGGGATGTAAAGATGTAAGAGTCAAAAGGTGGTATATAGCTCCAAGAAAACAGACACGATAGGGCTCATGCACACGAACACTTACAGAGACTGTGACAACATGTGCAAGACTTGTACAAGTTAAAAACAGGTCAGAAACCCAGGATGGAGAAGGGGAAGTGAGCACAAAGTCCCACCCGTAACCAAGAAGTTACTAGCAACTTGTAGTATTTAAGAAGTGAAAAATAGTTTTCTGCAGTGGAGTGACACTGGGTATATCAACCATACCCCGGGGTGAGCCTTATGCTCAAGAGCAGCTGGCCAATATAAAATAGACAAACAATTATTTTGGGGGGAATAAATCCACGTGTTTATTGAGTGCCTGTTATGTGGTAAATATTATTCAGGGTACTTGCGACACATCAGAGAATAAAACAAGGAGCCCTGCCCTCGTGGAGCGCACAGTCTATCGTGTGTCGCCGCTTCACCTATGTACTTGTGACCCTGGGCAAGTCACTGCGCCTTTCTGCCCAATGGGGTAAAAGGAGGTTGGGCTCAGTAGACGCTGAGCCGGGTGTACTGTAGATGTGGACCAGGACACCATCCGAACCCACCACCCAGACAGCAGAGAGGGCTAGAGGCGCATCTTTAATAATCAAGTCCAGTGAGAAGGGAGAGGAAGGGGGCAGCTACACGAGCTGCTGCTGCTGCTTGGTGGCAGCCTTGTTGGCCAGGTCCTTGGCCTTCTCTGTAGCTGCCAGTGCCGTCTCTTTTGCTTTTTCTTTGGCCTCTTTGGCTGTCTCAATGAGTGTTCTGGAAGGAGCCTCCCCTTGTAGCTTGGCCAAGAAGTACTCAAATCCCTTCATCGTCTTGGTCACATTGCTTTTGAACCAGGCAAGGCCAAACTCCTGGACACCTCGAGAGACACCAAATAAGGTGGAGGAGACCCAGGCTTCCCGATGGATTTCGGTCCAGCCGCTGTTGTCAGAGTTCACACAGTAAACACATCGTTCTTCCACCACAATCAGCCGGGCGTGGTTGATGTTCCAAAGGTGAAGGTGGTCATGGTCTGGTTCTGTGGGTCCACAATAGAGTCCTCCAGGA
>LOEQ01008068.1:0-15897 GCA_001685075.1 Bramus lutescens
ATTCATCAGTGTGGCTATAGGATAGGGCCAGTTCAGGCACCGTCTCCTCAGCTGGATTATTTGTGGATTTTTTTTGATATCTATTTTCTTATTTGAACATTTTGGAAATTAGCCCTCCATTATATGTGGAATTGGTGAAAATTTTTTCCCATTCTGTAGGCTATCATTTTCTCCCTTTGATGGGACAGAAAAATTTCAATTTTATGAGGTCTCATTTATTAGTTTTTGTTCTTAGTGCCTGTGCTATTGGCGTTTTGTTCAGATCATCTTCTCCTGTGCCAGTGTTTTCAAGGTTATTTCCCACTTTTTCTTCTATTAGGTTTGGTGTATCTTGTTTTTTTGTAGAGATCTTTAATTCACTTAGACTGAAGTTTTGTGCAGAGTGATAAATATGGATCTATTTGTGTTCTTCTACACGCAGAATCCAATTAGTTCAGTACTGTTTGTTGAAGATGCTTTCTTTTTATCATTGTAAACATCTGATTTTTTTAAAATAAAAATCAGGTGTCTAAGTCATTCAGTTTTCATGAACCAGCAACAGTCACCTAAAATTTCAATTCTAGACCTATCAAAATTCCTTGACGTCAAGGCCATCAGGGTGGGCTAGATAAGCCGGTTCTTCCTCATGGCTGTGATGAACATCATCATCACCGGAGACGATGCTACTCAGATTCCTGAGTGTTTCTTTCCTGGAAAATTTTACATAGGGTTCCAGTTTTATGAGATTGTCCACATCCACACTTCTATGGGATCTCTAAAGTTTAAGAATTTTGTCATTGCCTAGAAGGGGGCAGTCTTCTAAGACTCCCTTCTTCTGAGCCTTCCCTTCTGGGAGGAGGAACTTCTCAAATACTTTGAAATATTACTTCCTTACTTTAGCAAGAGGAAGAGTTTGAGTTGTCCATTTGTAGAGGAAACATTTTCGAGAAGTCCATACAAGTGAGGTTTCACCTCACTGTCACAACCTCTGGAAATGGAAATAAAGCAATCAACTATCCAGTTCCGTTCACTGGCTGNGTCTTCAGCAGTCATCTCAGCAAGGGTTGCTGGTTCTTCAAGAATAGGACTTTGAAGCTCATGTTGAGATCTCACCCATTCCTTCAGCCATTTGAATAAAAATTTATGGTCTAGAAATCTTCAGAAATTATTATTTTTTTGTTTTTTTTTCTTCAAGAAAATATCCCTCCCTTACCCCATCCTTATGTCCTTACTTTGTAACTTGACTGATAACAGGCCATCCAGGTTTTGGCACACTTTTGAAAAACAATTACAACTTTGCCCCATCTTCCTAGGGCCTAAATCTACTTTGACATAGGTCAGCTAATCATGGAAGTGTATCTAGGTTTCAAGTAACTTGAATTTAAAAACTCTTTTTTTTCTTGCCAGAGTAATACAAAATTAAAATGGGGAAGATATTTAATATTTAATACTAAGCTTTAAAAAGAAATATGCTATCATTTTGTACCTTGATTCAAAGACTATGATCACAATATAAAAAAATACAGATGATCCTTGGATATAGCTATCATCCTTGACATCAATTGAAATTGCATTAAAAACTTTGATGTAACACTTGAAACATTGGAATACCTAGAGAAAAACATGAGCTTAAAAAAAAGCTTATGAATACAAAATGAAATAATCACCAGAGTGAGGAGGCAGCGTACCAAACAGGAAAAAGCCTTGCTACTCATACATTAGAGAAGGGATTAGTACCTAGAATATATATAAAGAACTACTTAATTTTAAGATGAAAATCCAATAATAAATTTGGTAATGAGCCAACTAAACATTTCTCAAAAGAAGTGCAAATGGCAAATAAATAGTTGAAAAACATTTTCACCATCCTCAGCTATTAGAAAACTGAGAATTAAAACTCCTGGATTCCAACTGACCCCAGCCAGAATGGCTACCATCAAATTATTGTTTTTCTCCACAAACTGATGGCAAGACCCCCTTGCTGAAGACAACACCCACAGAACTCATCAAATATGGAGCAGTTGAGCTGATGCACGACTAGAGCCTTCATCTCTGCTGACTTGTGTTCTTGGCCCTGGAAAGTACTGTGCATGCTACCAAAGCAGAAAGGTAAACACTAATCCAGCTATAAACTCTTTGATTTGCAAAGATGACTTCCCCTGCAAGATGTGCTGGTGCAATAGTGGCACAAAGCTTGTGGGAGTAACCAACCACTATCTGATTAGACTTAAGACATACTCTATGAAATGACACTGCCTGGGTGGCCAAAAATCTTAGACTAGATATGTTAGGGACCTAGGAGAAAATCAACCATTATTGTTCTTCTAAAGGAACATAGCAGCTAAATTACTCCTAATATGGTAAAACTGCTATACCTATAAATCAATCGTTCTCTTAGCCATCAACATAGAAGCTTTCTCCTACAGTAGATGGGAGCAAATACAGAAATACTCAGCTAACAAATGTGTGAGATGCCTTGAAATACTAAGTCCTAAATGAGATGTCTCCACTAAATACCTCCCTTCAGGGCTTAAGGATCTCTACAGAAGAGAAGGTGAAAAGATTGTAAAAGCCAGTGGGGATGCATAATACCAAGGAAACAGTATCTTCTAGACACAACAAGACTGACACAAATATGAACTCCCAAAGACTGTGTCAGCATACATAGGACCATACCAGTCCAAACTAGTCAGAGTTCAAGTGCTAAGGTGGGAAAGTTGACTCAAGTCTCCTTTCTTAACCAAGACATTATGTCCAATTGGCAACTGCTCAAAAAGGAAAAAAACAGTTTCTCCAAGGGAGTCTCACTGGGTATACAAGCCATACTTATGGGCGAGCCCCATTCCAAACAGTAGATGGCCAACATAGAATTATTTCAAAATCATTTTTGGAGACTTTTTGTCTCAAATTGCTTTGTTTGGGCATAGTGCATGTGTGTGTTCACGTGTGCATGTGTATATATTTCTCAGGTTATTTCTTTACTTCATTTTTGATTTTAGTTATTTTGCTTCATTATTGTTTTGGATTTTGGCTGTTTGTATTTTTTAAGATACAAAGAAAACTTGAAGTTGGAAGAGCAAAGAAGTAGGGAGGATCTGAGAAGACATAAGGGAAGGGAAACAGTGATCAGAACATATTGTTTGAAAAAGCAGGACCCTTACATACCATGCATGGAGAAAAACTGGTGAAGCCATTATCACATTATTATTAGGTTAACATATAGAAGTTCATAAATTTGATCCATAGCACTACAAGTATTATATAAAAGAACTGTTAGTCAATTTATACATGTTTTACTTCTAATGTTCATTTGTATTTACTAGAAAGTTTCTAGGTATTAAGACATGTTTCCAGGATGCAACTTCTTGAACAGAACACCAATAGCACAGGCACTAAGATTAACAATTAATAAACTTTTCATGAAATTGAAAACTTTCTGGAAAGCAAAGGATACTGTCAATAGAACAAAATGACAGTCCTCCAAAATATATAAAGATCTTAAGAAATTAAATAGCAGAATTCCAAATAATCCAATGAAAAAATGGGGTACAGGTTTAAACAGAATTCTCAACAGGAGAATCTCAAATGGTGGCAGTACACTTAACATCTTCAGCTATCAGGGAAATGCAAATCAAAATGACCCTGAGATTCCATATTACACCTGTCAGAATAGATAAAATCAGAAAATATACTTCCTGTCTGGCCAATCAGAGTTTATTTAAAACATGATTGACAGACAATTCTCCCGCACCACTTCCCCCTCTTTAAAAAAAAAAACAAAGAAAAATATCCACAGTCCATTTTTTTGCAGCCCTTCATGTTACACAGACCCACAGCCAAACATTAGGTGGAATTTGGAGAATCTTGCAGAAGTGAAAGAGAGGAGAATGTGGGAGCAAGGGGAGGCAAAGCTACCACAAGGAACCTCAGAGTCAACTAGCCTGTGCTCATGTAATTTCATGAAACTGAGCCAAAGGCCAGGGATGCTGAACGGGACTGACCTAGGCTCTCTGCATAAATATTGCAGTTGTATGGCTTGATCCTTTTCACGGAGTCCTGGTGGTAAGAACAGGGGCTGTCTCTGAATTTTTTGCAGGTTTGGGGGACACCCACTCCTCATGCAGGGGCACGTTGCCCATTCTTGATGCATGGTGAGGTACTTTGTTATGGAATATTCCTTTACACTGTGTGAAGATGTGTCACTGTTATTGGTTTAATATAAAGGTAAACAGCCAATAGTTAGGCAGGAGGTATAGGTGGGACTTCTGAATTGTGAGAGCTCTGGGAAGATTAAAGGCAGAGATCCCAGCAAGACTCAGAATAACCAGGATGGCATAATGGTGAGGAGGTACTGAGTGTGTGGAAGAACATAGATTTTAAAAAAATATGGCTGAAGTTATGAGAACTAGTTAGAAACTAAGCGAAGGTCTAGTTTTCATAGTTAAAAATAAGTCTCTGTGTCATATTTTGTGAGCTGGTGGCTCAGAAAGAAAAGTCTGTCTACAGCGCTTAGTCTTGCTGTAACTGGATATACCATGCTTTGTTGATATCTGCCCTTTCCTAAGCAGAAATGGAGAAAGAGTTGATTGAGGGTGGGGACATAGGGGGTATGGTAGGGGGACTTGGAGAAAGGAAGAAACTGCAGTCTGGCTGTAAACTAAATAAATAGCATACATACATACATACATACATACATACATACATACATACATAAATTTATTTAAGAAAAGGTGCTTCACGTATTTGCTTATATAATCATCACAATAACCTTCTGAGACAGCCACTAGCATTATTCCCTTTTAATAGAGGAGGAAATTGAACTAAAATAAATTCTAAAGCACCAGCCTAAAGTCCACACCTAGGAAATGAAACGAAATGGAGGAGAATTGAAACATTCAATTCTCGATTGTCTGTTTCCAGAGTCTTACCACTTAATCAGGTTATACCTTTGGCTAAGGGTAAGAGAGAGGACCCTGTCTTCTGAGGGCTAGAGGCTAATTCCTCCATCTTTAAAGCTTGCAGTAGTGGACTGGTGTCTAACAATTCCACATTTTGATTTTTTTTCTGCTTTCTCTTCTATGTTAATGGGTCTGTCAGATATCATTTGGCCCATCAGATAAATCCAGGATCATTTCCCTGTTTTAAGGCCAAGTGATTAGAAACCAGGTGATTAGGTGATTCATTTAATCTTTGATTTTAATTAACCTTTGTCATGTAATATCCTTATTTATAAATTTCAGGGAATGAAATACAAACTCTTTTGGGGGAGGCACTGTTCCATTTATGTTCCTTTCCATGTAAAGAGTAATTGTTTGTTAAAGAATTAATAGAGATAAATTCAACTCACTTGAAAAGTATAGCTGAAAAGGAACCCAGTTTCTACTGCATAGACTATAACCTCAGATTTTGTTGTGTTTAGTATCTCGGAAGGCAGTTTGTATTTATTCTAAATATTGTCCATGTGAACATGTTAGTGATTGTGTGTATAAATGTGGGCACATGTGTGGAGGTCAGAGAACAATTTCTGGTAGAGGTCCTCACCTTTCACTTTGTTTGAGGTGGCATGTCTCTTTTACTGACGCACACAGCAGCTTAACTGGCCTACAAGCTCTGGAGATTCTCTCAATTTTGACTATGATCTCTTCCCCTTCTAAGAACACTAGGATTATAGATGTGGCCACCACATCACATTTTCTCTGGTTCTGGGGAACCAAACTCATGCCCTCACATTTTTGCAGCAAGGGTTTTACCCACTAATCCATCTTCCTAACTCCAATAGTTTCTTACTCATAGAAATGAAGGGAAGGAAACAAAAGTGGGTTCACATTCATTTTCCAGATATTCTTTTTAAAAATAAAAATAAAGAAACTAAGTTATGAGAGTTGAAAAATCTGAGCAGTTCAAAACATAAAGTGAAAGCTATTCTTCTTGGTACCAGGTCATAATGCCAATAGTAAACCACTCCTCGGAATATTTTGATTATAATATTTATAGACAAAATTTTCTTAGACTCCCACATGGTGTATGGATATATACACATACATATATGGACATGTTTATTTAAGCATTCACCTTGCTTTTTTACTATTGTCCCTTTCTATGTGACAAATGTTTTGTTCGTCTTTTTATAAACATTTTTTTCCATTTCATTTTCAAAGCCTGTTGTAGATGACAAAGCAGATACTCAGAAAATTCAGTGACCTCACTTAAATCACACATTTCAGGGAGAGGCAGACTTAAAATTCAAGCAAGGTTTGCCTTTGCCCAGAAAGCACCATCAGAAAGAAAAGCTAGACAGCAGAGGAAGTTCAGAGGGTAGAGTTGGTCAGCTGGTACCATTTCGAGAGCACTGGAGTCAGGTAGGTATCTGGAAAGAAAGACTGTGTAGCTGGTTAAGAAGGTGGAAGGCCATATTCACACAAGCAATCGAGGTCTTCAGCAAAGGGAGTAGATGCTTGGATGAGTTTTGGGAGAGTTGCACATAAATAAGATATCTGAAAGAAATACATTTAGGCCTGGACACCCACACACAAGAGAGGCAGGTATGGAACTCAAGCATCACACTGCACATGGATGTGAAATGGCAGGATTGAGCTTTTAAGCAACAGTACTTTATGGCAACATTACCATCACCTGGGAGATCATTGGAACTATGATGGTTTCCTGTCCCACCAAAGATGTCCTGATCTAGAAGTTTGGTGTCTTAATAATTCCTCAAGGGATTCTGATAAATACTAGAGTTTGAGAGCTGATTTTTTATTTTCTTTTATTAGACATAACATTTTTACATCTTTGTTGGCTGCATGACAGTAATCCAATGCATGTCTTATATGTGTAACAATAAAAATGAGACAATAAGCATTTCCATCTCTTCAAATGTTAATAATTTGTATATTTGATATATTTCTAAATTTATTACAGATTGCTCTAATTAAGATACCAAATGTTGTTACAGAACGCCATAACTAGAATCCTTGCTATGGTTCAGTGGGGTAAAGACAAATGACCCCAATCTTGATGGTCTGAGTTTGATCTTAGGGATGAACACTGTAGAAAAAAAGAACACACACACACATACAGAGGGGGGCAATAAAATAAAGCCATAGCTGAATTCTCACATCCATGTTATGGTACTGTTAGTACAACTTGTTTCTGTTCCATTTCCTACTTGCATGTCTTATAGTGATCAGTTCTGAACTCTGTTCTTTTATGATCCTTGGTCTTTCTAACTCTGAACTACTTGTTATTCTTACTATACAATGCTACACCTATTTTTAGTGCCTTTGTAGCCATCTCATCTTTGGAACTACTTCAGGGTGAAAGTCTGTAATCAAGAAATCTGGAAATATTGATCATGTTGATGAATAAATATAAGGAATGGATGAGTTAGTGATAGAGCTTAAAGCTTGAAGCCCTTTAAGGATATTTTGGTTTTGTGCTTTTCATACCTGCTTTAAATGTCCTAAAGGTTTCTTACTGATATACCAAGGTTAGCTTGAGAGGGTAGGCATATTACCTGAGCAGATTACTGGATTCCTTGTTACAGGCACAGATCTGAGTCTAAGGATACCAATGAAATTATCCAGGTTTATATCTCACAGCAAAATATGAGAGCAGACAAACATGTCTAAAAATAGAAAGAGAGATAGTTTATTAAAGAAAAGCTCTCTGAACAGTGGGGGTAGCAGAGTGAAAAGTTCACAACTCCATGGACCATAATTCCTTTCATAGCAACTGCCTCTTCCATACTTGTATATATCACAGGATATTCTTGAGCATGTATCACATGTTGTATGAAGGTGGGGAAGGTTTTCCAGTCTCAAATGGCTTCTTTTATGTTAATCTTGAGGTAGTTTTCTTTTCAGTTTGTATTGTTGTGTCATACCCTTTGTTATGGCTATTACCTTTTTTCCTCCCCAAATTGCCTAGAACAGTTTGACTTATATTTTCCACAGATAGGGAGTGTTTACTATGATTCTGTTTGTAGAAAGTATTCAGTGGTCAAAATTAATTTTAAAATATGTAAATGTATAGAGGAAGAAAGATATCACCAACCTTACCCAGATGTGAACCCTACCAGTTACAACAATGACCATAATGACAAGACATACCCGCTGGCACAATAGTAACACTAATGCTATAGGAGTAACCAATTATTTCCTGATTTTATTTAAATCCAATTCTACAACTTGAACACAAATTTGGCGAAACATTGGGGACCAAGTACTATGGCTAGACAGGTCATAATCCCAAGAGGAGTGACTACAACTATTACTCTGTTAAATGAGCATACTATCAAACTGACTTGTAATGACTCATCATTACACCTATGGATTAATACATCTTCTCAACCCTCAACAGTGAAGCTTCTATTTGTAATAAGTGGTGATAACTAGTCATGGTGCAGAAAATAGGAGAGTGTGGAATGCTTATCCCTAAACAACATTTACAGGAAACCCCCTGTTCCAAAGTTTCAGGGATCATTGTGGAAGTGGGGTAGAAAGATTACAAGAAGAGGTGGAAGAAGACCATAAGAAAGCAGTGTTTTCTAGATAGTGCAAAACAGTTACACAAATGAATTCACAGAAGCCTAAACAGCTTGTACAGGACCTGTGATGTTGGGGGAAGGGTTACTTGCTCATCCCGGTTAGGTTAGACCCAAAATAATCACACAGAAACTATACTATATTAATTAAATCCCTGCTTGGCCCATTACCTCTAGCTTCTTATTGGATAACTCTTACATTTTAATTTAACCCATCTCCATTAATCTGTGTATCACCATGAAGTTGTGATCTACCAGCAAAGTTTCAGCACATCTATCTCTGGCAGTAGATCCATGGCATCTCCTTCTCCATCTTCCTTCTCCCAGTATTCAGTCCAGTTTTCCCCACCTACCTATGTTCTGCCTTATCAACAGGCAGAGACAGTTTCTTTATTCATTAACCAATGAAAGCAACACATATACAGAAGGACCCCCAACACCATTTCCCCTTTTCTGTTTAAACAAAAAGGAAGGCTTTAACTTTAAATAGTAAAATTACATATAACAAAACAGTTATAACAAAATTGACCTTAATTTGTATCAATAAAGCGAGATACATACCAATGCGAAGTATTCATCATACCCCTTTAAATGTAAAGAAACATTTACAAACAATATTTGGGGATATTGGCACAGTTCTGTCCAAACTTCTTCCTGCTGTTTATTGGGTAAAGTATTTTCTTTGTGGCAGTGTTTACAGCAAAGTTTCAAGGAGTCTTGTTCCATCAAACCATATTGATCTGGAAGCAATCCACAAGTTTTCAAATTCTGTGAAAACAAAAAATAGCATCTTTTCCAAAGCAACACATCCTTAGACTCAAATTTTGAAATCAAGATACCTTTATGTTGGTTTAACTTAGCAATCCATACAATGAAACGTCTCTCTGTACTAAGATCCTCCACAGTCAAAAATTCAAATAAAACACAGTAAGATACATAATCCAGACTCTCTGTAAATTTTCCATCTTTACGTGGCTTATTCTTTGTTTACTCCTTTTAATCTATGAATGTCTGTACTCTGTCTCTTTAAAGATTTTATCTTTTTTAGAGCATTAACTTTATTTTATAACTCTCTATACTCTTTTTCTTCTCTCCTCTAAGCCTATGTGCATTTACCCAAGACTATGACTCATCTGGATTTGTCTTTATTGCATATCTGGAATTCTTTACTGTCTAGGAGCACTTTTTAAAATGCTAAGCACTTCTTAAAACTCAAGCTGCGCCATTACTATGATATATATGGTACTGCCTGCTCACTCCACTCAATCTAAAAGTTAAGCTGTGCTATTATTATGGCATATACTATACTGCCTGCTTGCTCTGCACAGTCCAGCATGGTGGAGCCACTTGCATCTCTGAGCCATGCACACCACCCCAGTTCCAGGCACAAAGCTGGTCCATGTCGCCATCAAGCAAGTTGCAGCACTCTGCTCACTAACCCCACTCAAATGCTCTGTAGCCTACCTCCTGCCTGAAAGAACCAGGGGTTGTGCTGCCAGCACAACCCAGAAAGCCGACATCTTAAAATGGTGCTGCTTTATTTACTGCTATGGCTAAATCAGGAAAACCTGTCTTAAAGGAGCTGTGGCATGCAGCCAACAAACAGCAAGAAGCTGTGTTAAACTCTGTATTTTTTTTTTTTGGTCTAGAATTCCTTTTCAAGCCTTCTCAGGTTTCACGTGGATTTAGTTGGTCACGTGGGCACCAATTTGTAGAAGGAAGGGTTGCTTGTTCATCCCGGCTAGCTTAGACCTGAAATAATCACACAGAAACCATATTAATTAAATCATTGCTTGGCCCATTAGCTTTAGTTTCTTATTGGCTAACTCTTACATTTAAATTTAACCCATCTCCATTTATCTGTATATCACTATGAGGTCATGGCCTACCAACAAAGTTTCAGAATGTCTATCTTGGATGGAGGATACATGGCATCTCCTTTTCCACCTTCCTTCTCTCAGCATTCAGTACAGCTTTCCCCACCTACCTAAGTTCTGCCCTATCAACAGGCCAAGGCACTTTCTTTATTTATTAACCAATAAAAGCAACACATAGACAGAAGGACCTTCCACACCATTGTACAATATCAAGCAGACAAAAGTTCAATTGGGGAAAGGATGCGGGTGTGACATTCCACCATACCTAAGAAGCTATTGCCAATTGATTGCTGATAGAAGAGGTTAAGTCCCTAGTGTTAATTACCATTCAATGGAAGCCATACATGCAGGCATATATGGGCAGCACAAGTTGGACTTGATGAGTTTAATAAAATAAGAAGGTAATGTTGAGTGAGCTGGGAAGAATGTATGGATCTGGGAGGAGTAAAGAAAGGGAATGAATATGATTAAAATATATTGTATGACATTCTCAAATAACAGATAAAAGTGAAAAAAATAAAATAAATGTATATATGATGATCTTAAAAATTATGAAAGTCTAGTTATTTTCTAAATGTTATTGGTAAAGGTTCCCTGGAGGTAAAATGATATGTTAAGGATCATTGTGGGTTCTTCAGAAACATAACAGAATATAAAGCAGGAATTGTTGAAGCATGCTTTCTTTATTTGTGTCTTACTGTTCTATTGCTGTGAAAAGACACCATGACCAAGGAAACTTACATAAGAAAGCATTTAATTAGGGTCTTGCTTACAGTTTCAGAAGGTTAGTCCATGATCATCATGGCAGGAAGCAAACAGTCAGGGCTCTGTAGCAGTGGTTGAGTGCTTTACATCCTGACATCCTAATTCACAAGCAGCAGGTAGAGAGGCTGCTATGGGCTTTTGAAATCTCAAAACAGAGCCCCAGAGACACACCTCCTCCAAAAAGGCCATGCCTCCTAATCCTTCCTAAACTGTCCACGAACTGGTGACTTAGCCTTTAAATATATGAGCCTGGGGGACAGTTCTCATTCAAATAACCACAATTTACCATATTTCATACCATTTGTGTTAATAAGAAAGTTATTATTTAGTCTCATATACCCTAGGCGGACCTAGAACTCAATATGAAACCAAAGATGACCTTGAACTTCTGATAGTCCTTTTTCTGTGTCCTGCTGGTATTACAGACATTTTCCACCAACCCAGGCTTCCTATGGTGCTACTGATTGGCCACAGGGCTTTGTGCATAGTTTTCAAGCTGTTACCCACTAAGATACATCACCAGCCCTAGTTTTATACCTTTAATAAAATTAAGGCAACCATCATTTCTGTCATTAGACTATGTGCCAGTCACCATGTTCACATATATAATTTTATTTCCCTCCTCATAATAGCCCTATAAAACAAAAGTAAAACATATTTCACAAAGGGTAAAACTTACATTTGAGAAGATTAAAATACTTTTCCAAGTTTGCATTATCTGCAAATGGCAAAATTGCAATTTTAATCAAGGACACTAGACACAAATTCCATGTTAATGTTCATATATTCAAAAAAAGAAAGAAAGGAAAAGAAAAGAATAAAGCTCCATAGCTCATATCCCAAATCTTGTCTGTTGCTTTTTTATTTTATATTTTTACTGTTCAAATATAGATGTATGAGTTATAACTATAGTTTTAAAAGTTGTACCACAAAGAAGCTATCTACTCTAGAAAAATAAAATATATACCGAGTGACACTTTACATTAAAGCTTGCCAACCTGTGGTCTATAGGCAACCACTTCAAAACATGTTTTAATTGACCCCCAGGAGAAAGCACCAGAAACATTCAAGATTTTTGTAAGACATGTTCGCCTCTTACACTCTCAGTGAAATCTGTGAAAAAATAATACAAGCCCGGAAATCTTGCCTTGCTTGCCTTCTGTAGTCTACTGTGTTGACTGAAGGGCATCTATAATGACCCGCTTCTTATTGTGTTTCATGAGTCAGAGCGCAGACCTTATTCCTTCCCCTCCCTTCCCTGTCATAAATGCCTTAGAGACTGGACTTGGATCCCAGGTTAATGGGTTTGGTCCCCACCTCTCCCCTCTAGCTTCAAGGTCCACATGTATGTCAGGCAGGTAATCCTAGGTGCTGCTTTGAACCAATCCAGCTGCTGTTGACCACTGAGTGTCTCTGAGGTAGCTGAGTCTGGCAGCTCCTCCCTTCTCTTTGCTTGTACTTCCACTTCCCTTGGCTTATGCTGCAATTTGCAGGGCAGCTCCTCAGTGGCTGAGTATACTTAAAACCTCTAGTTGTTTATGACTCAGACTTTGCCCTACCAGCTCAGTGGGACTTTCGGCCTTATGAACGTTCTCTTTCGTGGCCCCTACTCCAGGTGTTCCAGGTTCGGGGCAAGGAAGCATATACAGCCGGCGTGAAGAAGATAGTCTGCTCTCCGTGGAGATCTCTTCGTCACAAAGTAAGGACACCAGATAGTCGACTGCCATATTACCAACACCTATCCTGGGGCTGGGGAGTCTGGTGGGTAGAAATAGCCCCTCCTAACATGACAAGGTATTCAGCTGTATCTTCTTGACGTTCTCTTCATTCATTCTTTCCTTACGTTTCTTTCTCAACTGCTCTTAACACTGAAAATACACTGTCATAGATTCCTAGATTTGTAATTTTACAGAGATGAATGGGTTCATGTCTACTTTAAGGCCCTAATCACACAAATGGAAAGAGGCCCAGTGAAGTAAGGGCCTAGGCCAAATTCTCTCAACTAGTTCTTGCTTCCAAGCCAGAAAAGCCAGGACAAAGGTTCTGTTGAGTCCAGTGACTTTTCACTGCCTTTTCTTTGCAGAAGGAGCACAAATGGTGTTTGGCCAAAAAAAAAAAAAAATCCAGATGACAGTTTAATTTTTAAGAGAGCATTGTGGCATTACTATTGTTACTATCATTATCAGCATTTCTACCAACAAGTTATACCCCCTGTCCTCCTGTTTCTTAACCCAGGCAGTTGGAATCTGCCTGCAGGCTTTGGCTGGCCACACTGAAGATGCGTTTTGAACCCACTTCAGCAAAGCCTTCTAGCAAGCTACACCTCCTTGTAATTCCTCCAGAGATCCTCACCAGGATTTGGAAAACACCCGGATGTTGTCAAAGAACCACCCCGGGTTTTGTACCAAACCGGCGGGAACAGGACATTCCAGTAGTTTAGTTTGCGGGAAAGAGGGCACCCAGCACTGTCCCCTCCCCGTTTCACTCACCCCAGTCAGTAATCCTCGCCAGACAGGAGTCCTAGATTTAATTCATGGGAAGAGCTTTGTAGCCGTGTTTACTAAGTAAATAGGGCTGGCAAGCTCAGGCTGGGGTCTGCAGTTCTGCACTGATGGATGGGCCGCTGACATGAATTTGGAAGGAAGGAGGGAAGAAAGAAAGGAAGGGTTTTCCCTAACAAAGGTAAGATTCTTTCTCTTTTGAAACAACCTCACTTGCCTTCCTTGCAAAATGCTTATTCAGTTGGCTTTAGAAGAGTCCAGGGTCACTGGGAAAGGAAGTAGGTAGACGGAGAGTTGGAGGAAGTTTAGTTAGGTGCACAGGGAAGTAACAGGAGACAATAGACTGCCTTCCTTTTGTTCCTCTAGCCAAAATGGACAGAATCTCACTGATTTCCAGTGTTTCTGGGACAATCTTGAAGTCATTGAGAATAATTCATTTTGCTTTCTAAACAACCTGTTCATCTTCTGTCTCTCAGGTTGGGAAGTTTTATTGAGATCATGGACTGTAAATTCCATGAATTTAAGGTTACAACCCTTAAAAACAGCTATGCTAACTTTCATATTTTTCAGACAAGATAGGCACAGATAGAGTCACACTATGAGTGTAATTTGTAATTGAGTCACACTAAGAAAGTGAAATATTTTAAGAATCATTTAAAAAGTACTTAATGCTCAATGAAAAAAATATTAGGCATGGATTCGAATTCTGACCTTCCAGGTAACTGACTGCATGATTTTGAACCAACCATTTTATCACTGTGGTCTCAGTTTTCTAAGTATCTCAGAGTCACAGACATATAAAATGGTTTCTAAACGCTTGGTAGATATGTAAGTATAGTTTATTCAGTTTATCAGTACTGAGTATCTGCTTTATTATTTGCATATGCTATACAAACAAAATATCTGTATACTGACTCAGATATTTATCATTTGTTTGAGTCTGAAACCAAACCAGTCTTGTGAAACATTAGAAATAATCAGAATCCCTATGCTGAGGAGGAGAAAGCAGAGGCTCACAGGCAAGAGATGGAATTTGATTGAGGGTCATTAATGCTACTATTTTTTTTCTATCAACAGAGTGACAAAATGTTAAGAAATCAGGGAGCCAAAAGGAAAATCTTGGCAGGCGAATCTTAGGAAGGCTGCTCAGAGAGACTGGAGGCAGGGCTCACTGAAGATAGCTTCAAATATTCCTATCTAGTTTAGTGACTTAAAATTTAGGCTGAACTTTTAAAACCCAGTCTAGTTAACTAAGACAAGACTACAGGGAGAGAAAAAAGCATTATCACAGCAAAGAAGCAACTTGCAAATTCTAGGGAAAACCTTGATGCAAATTGCCATGGTTGCTAAGGTCTAGGCCAGGGGACCATGGTAACTGAGAGGAAGGAGAGGCTTCACTTTCTACTCTGGCTCTGGTTGAAGCGAGATTTCGGTGTACATCAATTAAATTATACTGAATTCCAAGTAGCCCAGAAAGTGCCCTTAGCTTTTTACTCTGAATGGCTCTTACTTACTTTCTTCTTAAAGAGACTTCCGCTTTGCTTTTATTCAGCACTCATGCTCACCTTATTCATCTCATTTCTTGTTTTCCTTTTCCTACACAGGTTTGGCTTTTCTCTGTAGGCCCAGCAGCAAGAAACATATTACAGACCTGATGAAAAGTTTCCACGGAGATTTCATGTCTTTCATCTCATTTGGTCTTCATTAGGAAACCACTGAGAGGACCAAGGTATAGATTTTCACTATATAAGAAACAAGGATCTTAGGCTCAGGAAGCTGCATAGCTTTTCAGTGTCACATAACGAATAAACAGTGAATAGGGAAGTGATTCTCTCTCTCTGTCTCTGTGTGTCTCTCTCCCTCTCTCTCTTTTTATTGGTGCTTGGATACTTTCCACATTTATCATGAAATATCCAAGTGGTTCTAAAGTAAGTTTATGGGTTCTTCCTTTCCTCTGCCCTTAAAGTGTATGATAAAAACCAAAGTAAACAACATAAATGACAACAGCAATGGCAAACTCAGTCTCAAGGCAGAAAGATAGGAAGTCAGTAATTTAAAGGAAGAGAAACTAGTCCTTACAAGATGCTTGATAACTTCCAGATTCTATATCCACTTATCTTATTTAAACACAGAACACATAGTAGTCACAACTAATTTTATCTGATGCCAAATTCTGCTTACACACACACACACACACACACACACACACAGAGAGAGAGAGAGAGAGAGA